>JAPPVO010000059.1:103852478-104037021 GCA_030407325.1 Camellia japonica
CAAGTCTTCGCCGACGTTTTCGTTCTTGTACTGGGATCAAGTATAGGGCCGAAGTAGATGGCTGATTGGTTGGGACAGATGTTGATCCTTAATCTGTTCGAGATGTAGAAGCGGTTTGAGTTGTGACAGTAGGAGGAGAAAGGCTTTTCTTCTTTCTTTTGGGGACGTCGGGCAAAATCGATTTGTATGTTGGAATAAAGTTGAGAAGAAGAGACGTTTTTCTTTTGTGAACTGGCAAGTCCAGGAGTTTTTTCAGGTCCTTGCTGGGAACGTAAGATTGGCGAAAGTTTTTCGGTGGCTTTCGAACATCTGCAAGAGGAAAACAGACATTAGAAACAGATAAAATATTGAAGACTTGAAAAGAAACAACTAAGTATTGATACTGGGCTCTTACCCTTGCCCTCTTTAACTGTTCGAGGAAGAGGGTAAAGATGGGCATCCTCGCCTGGGGCAAACTCCCAATTTCCAGAGGTAATGAAGTAGTCATCTCCAGTCCCCTTATTGGAGTCTGGGAGGTCGGCTACAATTTTGAATTCGGTGGACCTTGGCTTGAGGTAATAGACGAAACCTTTTTCTTTCAAGTTAAGGGCACACATGGTATAACAATATTGGATGTTGGCAAGGGTGATCCTAACGTTCTCCTGCCTAGCTAAGGCTATGATACCATTAATCACTCGATAGGAGTTGATGGTAAGTTGCATAGGGTTCAACTTGTAGTAGTGGAGAACTTCACGAAAAAGGGGATCAAGTGGAAGCCTGAGTCCATATTCAGTGAAAGTAACAATGGGAAAGGGCATTGTATCATCTGTGGGCATGATAGAGTCGTCATCCCTAGCCAGCCTCAGATGGACGTCGGCAGGAATGGCGAACTCTTCCCTAAAGTATTCGAGTTTGGTTGGGGTATCTGCCCTATGTCTCCATATCCCCATGATATCGGCGTAAAGGTATTCTACTTCAGAAAGAGGATGTTCTTTAAGGGTTTTTTGGGACCTCGGCTCTAACCTAGGTGAATGTTGGTAAGGATTGTTTCAGTTTTTTCCTAAGAATTGGTAGGTTCTACAAACAAATCCCAAACCTAAATCTACGAAAATAAAAATTGGGGGCACAGATATGGAAGGAAACACAGAAAACACGAAACAAAGAACAAAGTTTCAGAATCAAGAATAGAGGTAGGGTTCTCAAAAAGCATAAAAAATACAAAGAATACAGGCTCAAGAATGGTGGCAAGAAAGTGATGAAAACAGTGCGGAGTGTATAAGACATAAGCGAAATCATGGAATAGACGCATCCAGATGAATAGTTCAACACATCAAAGGTTTGAACAAAGCAGTAATGGCAGCAAGTAAGCAAAAGAGCATAAAAAAAATTAAGAATGAAAGGAACAAAGGCTTACCAGGAAAAATGAAGCCGGTATAAAGGTCGCCGAGGTCAGGCGACGGTGGCAGACACGACGAAACGGCGAAAGCTTCGCTGGAATGGAAGAATGAAACAGTTGCAGAGCTTGGAGCTTGAGCAATGGCGGATTTGAGAAAAAGTTTAGAGAGAGAGAAATCAAGTAAATCGAATGCAAAAGTAAAGAAACGAAGATTGAAAGGAAAGTTTTTGTCAAAAACTTGAAACGGCGGCAAAACAGGGCATTTAATGTGCCTGGAGCAACGCACACGTCAGACGGCGCAGACAGATGAAAGACGGCTTACAAGCGCGTCACAGGCACGAGCCAATGGAGATGAAACGCGTAAGTGGAACGGTTGAGAAATGATGCATGACAGCTCATGCACGTGGGAGAGTTCATTTGAATTCTTGTTCTTGAAAGAAGACATGTCGGCCTAAAGAACGTAATCTCTGCTGAGGGGTTCATAGCCGACGTAACGGAAAGAAGGAACGATATAGGTTCCATCACCTCAAAATGCTGAGGTAATAGAACCTAGGGGGCAATTGTGGGGATATATTTTCTGAGTACCAACACGTGGCAAGGTGACGCCGACGTGTCAGCCGAGGTGCCACGTGTCGTGGTAGTGATGCTGAGGTTATCTCGGCTAGGCCGAGGTTATCTGCGAGGATACCGGAATCCGAGATAAACGGATATGGGACAAGAGTCCTAGATTGGGAGAAGACTTCAGTTTGGGTAAAGATAAGACTCTTAGAGAGTTTATCCTAATCCCACTGGGAGTCCCAGACTAGCAGTAATCCTAAGTCCATTAGGGCTAGGCTCCTATTGGGACTAGGATTGTATTGGCTATAAAAGAGAGGCACCCCCATGGGTCTAAGGTATGTTTTGATATACTCAAGCTAGTGAGTTGAGTACTTGATTATCTTTGAGAGATATACTGACTTGATCGTCGGAGTACCCCCGGGTGGAAGAACCACCGCCGGAGCCTTCTCTTTCTGTGCAGGACAGCAGGGTGCCATCTATTCTGCCTGTGTTCTACAGCTGAATTACTAAGGTGGGCAGTGTGATCGGAAAATCACTCACACACTTGTTGTTGTTTAGTACACAACAGAATTTAATCTATTTAAATACAGTGAAGATTGTTCAACAATCTTAAGACAGATTATTTTTGGTATCTTCATTGTATTTAATTTTCTGTGATTTCATAAAGACATATTCTAGTTGGAAAAACAAATAGTGGTTTATGCTATTTGACAGATAGTAGTAATATACTGTCTCTTTTCTTTGACAACTAGTAGTAATATATTGGTGTCATTAACAATTGCAGAATATTAATTTGTGTTACAGAAAATTATTGTGGTATTTTATTTTTCTAGTTTTAGTAACAAGGAAAATAAAATTATTTTGTGTAATAATATATTTTCTGGTTTTAGTAACTAGAAAATTAATTTGTGTTTTAATTTTTTCTGATTTTTGTAATCAGAGATTATGACTACTGCTACTGAAACTGCAACTGGAAGTGGTTACTCCGATTGTTATACCAACACCGGTCCCTATCCAGAACCATGTTCATGTACCAATAAATCATGGAGAAAAATCAAAAAAAATTAACGGTATTGAGTTTAAGAGATGGCAGCAGAAGATGCTGTTCTATTTTACAACTCTTAATTTGGTTTGGTTTCTCCATGAAGAGGCTCCAGCACTTAAAGAGGGTGAAAGTGATCGGCAAGTTGTTGCCGCTGTAGATGCTTGGAAACATTCAGATTTCCTGTGCAGAAACTACATCCTCAATGGCCTTGACAACATGTTGTATAATGTTTACAGTCCTTTGAAGTAAGCAAAAGAATTGTGGGATTCTTTGGAGAATAAATACAAGACAGAGGATACCGGCACGAAGAAATTTGTCGTCGGTAAATTTCTGGACTTTGTTATGGTAGACTCCCAAACGGTAATTTCTCAAGTTCAAAGTTTTCAATTAATTTTACATGATATTCATTCTGAGGGTATGTCTCTAAACGAGTCTTTCCAAGTCGCTACTTTAGTGGAAAAGTTACCACCGGCTTGGAAAGATTTTAAAAATTATTTAAAACATAAACACAAAGAGATGACCATGGATGAATTTATTGTAAGACTGAGAATTGATGAAGATAACCGTAAGGCTGAAAAAAGGAATGGGAAAAATCTCATTGAGTCCAAGGCTAATGTGGTTAAACAAGTTCATATACCACATAACAAAAAGAGAAAGTTTACTGGAGATGGTCCTAAACAAGGCGATAGCAACAAGAAGTTCAAAGAAAAATGCTATAACTGTGGCAAGACTGGACATCGAGCTTCTGACTGCCGCCGCGCTAAGAAGGATCATGGAAGTATAAGCAAAAAGACTACCAATCAGGCCAATGTAACTGAACTAGATTACATCTCCGACGGAGTGAATGACATCAACCTCTCTGCTGTGGTGTCTGAGGCTAATTTGGTTGGAAATCCCAAGAAATGGTGGGTTGACACTGGGGCAACTTGTCATATATGTGCAAACAAGAAGATGTTCACTACCTACGATGAAGCTGCAATTGGTGAACAACTTTTCATGGGAAATTCTTCTACTTCTACTGTGGCTGGACAAGGGAAAGTGATCTTGAAGATGACATCAGGGAAAGAACTAACCCTCAACAACGTACTGTATGTACCTGACATCCGGAAGAATTTAGTTTCTGGTTCTTTGTTAAGTAAAAATGGTTTTAGGCTTGTTTTTTAGTCTGATAAATTTGTATTAACAAAGAGTGGTATGTATGTTGGTAAGGGATACATGAGTGATGGTCTCTTTAAGTTGAATGTAATAACAGTTGTACCGAAAGTTGCTATGAATAAGAATAACACATCTATTGCTTATATTCTTGAGTCGAATTTAGGACATGTGAATTTTGATGTTTTGCGTAGATTAATTGGTTTAGATTATATACTGAAGTTTGAAATTAATCCTAATCATAAATGTGAAATTTGTGTAGAAGCGAAACTAACTAATGCTCCATTTAAATCAGTTGAAAGGAAAACCAAACCTCTAGAATTAATTCATACTGATGTATGTGATCTAAAATTTATTCAAACTAGAGGAGACAAAAAGTATTTCATAACATTTATCGATGATTGTACAAGATATTGTTATGTTTATTTACTTAGAAGTAAAGATGAAGCCTTAGAAATGTTTAAACTCTACAAAACAGAAGTTGAAAATTAACTTGGTAAAACCATTAAAATGGTTAGAAGTGATAGGGGTGGTGAATATGATGCACCATTAAATGAATTTTGTGCACAACATGGCATTATTCATCAAACTACAGCACATTATTCTCCACAGCAAAATGGAATTGTTGAAAGGAAGAATAGAACCCTAAAAGAAATTATGAATGCCATGTTACTAAGTTCAGGCTTACCACAAAACTTGTGGGGTGAAGCAATTTTGTCTGTTAATTATGTTCTTAACAGAATACCCCACAAGAAAACCAACAGCACTCCTTATGAATTGTGGAAAGGTCGACCACCTTCCTACAAATACTTAAAAGTGTTGGGGTATTTGGCAAAAGTTAAAGTTCCTATTCCTAAAAAGACTAAGATTTGACCAAAAACAGTAGATTATGTGTTTATTGGTTATACTCAGAATAGTAGTGCATATCGGTTTCTGACTTATAAATCAGAAATACCTGATATAAATGTGAACACTATTATAGAGTCAAGAAATGCTGTGTTTTTTGAACATGTCTTTCCTTACAAGAAATGACAGGAATTAAGTTCACAAAAAGAACTTATGATTGTACACAAAGTCAAGAGACTAATGACAATCAAACACAAGAGACTAGTAATGGTCTCGACCAACAGGATTTAACTGATGATGAACCAAGACGAAGTAAGAGAGCGAGAACATCAAAATCCTTTGGTCCCGATTTTCTGACATACCTGTTAGAAAATTAACCTCAAAGCTTTAAGGCAGCAATGACAGGTCTTGAAGCTCCTTTGTGGAAAGAGACTGTTAATAATGAAATTGAGTCTATAATGCAAAATCATACTTAGGAATTAGTGGATCTTCCACTAGGTTCTAAACCTCTTGGATATAAATGGATATTCAAGAGAAAAATGAAAGCAGATGGTTCAATAGACAAGTATAAAGTAAGACTTATAGTAAAAGGTTACAGACAAAAGGAAGGTCTGGACTATTTTGACACATATTCCCCTGTGACAATAATAACATCCATTCGCATGCTTATTTCTATAGCAGCATTGTTTAATTTAGAAATACATCAAATGGATGTTAAGACAGCTTTCTTAAACGGTGATCTAAATGAAGAGATCTATATGGAGCAACCCGAAGGGTTTGTAGTATCGGGGCAAGAAAAGAAAGTTTGTCGGCTTGTAAAGTCTCTTTATGGATTAAAACAAGCACCTAAGCAATGATAGGAAAAATTTGATCATGCAATGCTTACTAATAGGTTTAAGATAAACGAATGTGACAAATGCGTCTATGTTAAAAACACTGACCAAGGATGTGTCATAGTTTGTCTTTATGTGGATGACATGCTTATCATTGGAAGTAGTCAAAACATGATCAAAGCAACTAAGCAAATGCTTAACAAAAGATTTGATATGAAAGATATAGGGGTCGCAGATGTTATATTAGGAATAAAAATTACTAAAACATCTGACGGATATGCATTATCTCAATCACATTATATTGAGAAAATTCTTGGAAAATTTATCAAGGATGATATTAATTTAGCTAGAACACCTGTAGACGTCAATCTTTATTTATCAAAAAATAAAGGTGATGCGGTGTCTCAGTTAAAATACTCCCAAATCATTGGAAGCCTAATGTACCTAATGAATTGTACTCGTCCTGACATAGCTTATGCAATCAGTAATTGGAGTAGGTACACTAGTAACCCCGGAGAAGACCATTAGAAGGCGATCATTCAGGTTCTTAGATATCTAAGATTCACCCGTGATCATGGTTTGAACTTTACTCGATATCCAGCAGTACTTGAAGGTTATTATGGTGCCAATTGGATATCGGATACTAAAGATTCAAAATCCACTAGTGGATATGTCTTTACTCTAGGAGGCGCTGCTGTTTCTTGAAAGTCCACGAAACAAACATGCATTGCATGATCCACAATGGAATCCGAGTTTATTGCTTTAGACAAAGCAGGAGAAGAAGCAGAATGACTTCGTCACTTCTTAGAAGACATTCCAATGTGGCCAAAACATGTGCCAGCTATTTGCATTCATTGTAATAGTCAATCTGCAATAGGCAGGGCACAGAATCATATGTATAACGGTAAGTCACGACATATTCGTCGTCGACATAATACTGTAAGGCAATTGTTGTTAAACGAAATAATCTCAATAGATTATATAAAATCTAAAGAGAATTTTGCGGATCCGTTAACAAAAGGTTTGACAAAAGAGCTAGTGTATAGTTCATCGAAAGGGATGGGATTAAAGCCTATTACATAAGAGTCGTCATAATGGTAACCCTACTTATATGACTGGAGATCCCAAGAACTAAATTCAAAGGGACAACTAAGTTATGTGTGGCTCGCCATAAATCACCAAGGGATTAAAATTCCCTACCCATTCCTATGGTGAGTGTGATATCTACAATATATGTTGTATGCAGGGGTATAAGAATAAGCTTTGCTTTTAACGATTACTTATATCTTGATTGAGGCATAAAATCAAGATGAGTATAAGGAGATACTCACAATAAGAATCACATATATGAGTGTCGAACTGGGGCCGGTTCTATGAGAATGAAGAGGCTAAATTCTCTAGAAACATTCATGAAAACCAGGAGCGTTCAAGGCCAAAATGAACACAACAGTGAGAACTACAATGTGTTAGAAGATATTTTGTGTGAAATCTATTGTCTTGGCTTACACAAACGGCTGAACAATTCAAGGCATCGCGTCCATTGGTTAGCCAGTAAGTCCGATAGGTTATCACTAGGGAAGGTTCAAGGCTGAAAGCTACCTATCTTGATGCAAGATATTTTCGACTTATACTCTTTCGATAAAGTCTACATATTGTTGCATTTCCGTTGTCATCAAATTCCATTTATGTGGGGGATTGTTGGAAATGGTTAGAAAATTCTAGATAAAACCAGAATTTTTTCTTAAGTTTGGTTTATTTTTTAGGTGGACCCCGTGCGTCAATATTCGCGGGTCAAAGTGGTAACGCGTTCTATGCCGCGTTGTGATTCACGTGGTATATTTGGTTGCTCCCATTACCGAGTGAATGGAAAATTGAAGCCAAAGTATGCTCCATGGAAATGGAGTTTTGGTAGAAAATCCTCAAAGGTTTGAATAAGGCTTGTCCCACATTGATTTGGTGAAAAGTTTTGAATGGGTTTATAAGGCATAGGATTGGAACTTGGGGTGTGCCCCAAAAGGTTCCCAAGTGTTTTAGAGAGGGAGGTTATAGGCAAAATGGGCTAGACCCATTTGACCCAAAAATCATCACACGCGCACGCGCCGCCGCCGTCCGTCCTTCCAGTCGGGCGGGCTGGGCTGGGCCTGGGCTTGGGCGTAGGTGCGTGGTGTGTGGTTGGGTTGGGCTTGTTCGGCCCAATACCTATCTTTTTTGGCCAAAAATATTTGAATTTTATTTTATTTTTTGGTAAAATAAAATCCATAATTCAATTAATTTCAGAAATAAACTGGTCCGGTTTTACTATACACCCAAATAGGGCCCTTCCCGTTTTTTAACTGTTTGAATTTTGAACCCAACAGATTCAAATCTGTTTAAATTCAAAACCAAACAGGTTTCATACCTGTTCAAACAGGTTTGCACCTGTTTAATTCAAAACCTGCAGCCACCACTATATCTATAAATAGGACAGCCCTCATTTGATGTTCAATAAATTCAGAAAATTCGTACTTCACCTCTGCAAATTTATTCTTCATTTTGCTGCATTTAATTTTTGTAAGAAAGAATATAAACACTTAGTGTGTTCCTTAGGCAAACAATTTGTAGTGCTGCTATTGTTTGTAGTTGATCATTTCATCCTGGGAGATAGACGTCCGCATTCTGAAAGCACCGTGGAGATGACGAATCTGTCTTAAGGACACAGTGTCAAACACTGGACTTGATCAGATCTTTATTAGAAGAAATTAATCAAGTAAGTTGTTTAATTTATTATTCTGTTTTATTTGTTTATTAAATCAGATTTTAATTTTGTTTTTGTAACAAAATAAAATCTGTTTTTATTTATTTATTTATAGTTTGATTTTTGTAATCAAACAAATTCTCTCATTTCCTTTATTTCTTTATATTTTTGTTGTTGTTTAGTACACAACAGAATTTAATCTATTTAAATACAGTGAAAATTGTCCAGCAGAAAGGACATTCAGTGTTTGACGCACTTTGCAATGACGAATTATCCAGATTCACCTTATTCTTTTTTTTTTTTAACACCTCTAAGGTTTTAGTGATTGCACTGTGTTAGGTTGTGTTTGTGTCATATCATTTTAAGTTTGAGTTGGAATTACTTTAAAATTAATCCAGTTTGTTTATTATTTTTTGTTATCATAATGTGGTCTGTCAAAAAATTATCATTGGCTAAAAATATCAATTTTCTCTATAATATAAGTTTATAAAAAAATATAAATTTTCTTCATAAACTAAATTAGTGAAATTAAACTCTATTAAATGAACTTATTCATGAGAATATTTACTTTCAACTCAATTTTATTTGCTTAATTTACAAAAACTATATCCTGTTATTATAATTTGTTTTACTAGATTGACTTAAATAGTAGACAAAAAATACAATATCTTCAATTAAAACAAAACACAAAACTTATATTAACCTTAAAATCTTAATTTACATACTTCTTAATAAGTTCAATAAGTTACATTTAAAAATATTATGACACCTTTCAATGGAAATAAATATTAAAACATGTAATTATTTCTTTATTAAACCATTATCCATATCTACTTTGTGTTATGCATGTTTGACATTGACCTGATCTGTTATTATTTGTATTATTGAGTTGTGTCGTATACTTATTTGTATATGTAAATAATCAACCTTAATCCATTAAATTCATATACGGTTTGAGTCATTTTATTGTCTCGTGTCAAAAATCTTCACCATCGTATTCCAAGTTTTTGAAATTACATTCCTTTTTGAGATTTAAATTATATTTGGACCATGAATTTTTATAGATATTTGAAAAAAAAGAAAGAAAAAAATCAAGGAAAATAGATTTTTTTAAAATGGGTTAATTACACTAAGACTCTCTCAATTATTAGCAAATATCATTTTAACCTCTTATCTATGAACGCGTACGTATTAACCCCCTCAACTATAAAAATTGTACAAATACACCTCTTTTGGAGGTAATCTATAAAGATGAAAGTGATACATTTTTATAATTGAAAGGGTCAAAATATATGAACTCATAAATGAGAGGACAAAATAATATTCGCTATTAGTTAAGCATGTTTTAATGTAAATAATGAAAAATGTAGCAAGACGTCCAATTAGTCTCACAACCTTTTGGATACTCTTAAAAGTTCACTACGCATTTTTCTTCTTTGTTATTCTCTGCGCCTTCGTTCTTCTCAGCCTCTTTCTCTTCTTGATTTTTTTTCTCTTTCTAATATATAGTCACTAGCGATCGACGACTACCATTGATCGAGGTTGACTGGCAACCATCGAGCACCGATTTTTTTCTTCACCTTCACTGACGAGTTTTCGGCGAAGAATATGAGTAGATCTACTCAGATCTAATATAGATCTAAACCAAAAATAGTTGCGGGAATACAATCTTCCCTCTATATCTGTTTCTTTCATTTGGTAGCTCAAATTTTCTACATTTTCTTTGTTACACACTTTTATTTTCTTGTTTTAATGAATAAATTTTTTCAAATTCTAAACAAGTTGTTTTTAAATTTTAGTTATAAGTGGTGAAAACTGTAAAATTTTATAATTTCAATTTTTTGTTGTACTGAAATGGATCATGCTTTAAAATTGTAAATTTTTGCAATTTAATAACATTTTTTAGATCTGTAAAATTTTACGGTTTCATAACATTTTTTAGAATTGTAAAATTTTATAATTTCATAACATTTTTACAGTTTGATTAATAAGGATAAATAGTTAATAGAATCATATTTTGAAACTGTAACATTTTATAATTTCAAAGTTTGCTTTTTAGTTTAATCAATATTAGAGATTATTTGCTTAAACCATATAAAAATTAAAAAAATAATATATGTTTTTTTTTCATTGTTGCTATTTGTTGTTGTTACGTTTTTTTTTCCCTCTTCAGTATATCAATATTTAGCACATTTTGCTGTGTTTTTTCACTATAATTTATCCGTTTATTCTTTTTTTTTTTCCCAGTAATATTATGGACATTCTAGTGAGTCTCCGACGATATTCTTGAAATCCAATGAATATTCTGGACATTCTGGTGACTTCCAATGATGTTTAGAATACTCTGACGATACTCTGGCGACTTCTCAATGATATTGAACATTTTGGCGAGTTTTCGGTGACCGTCTGACGAAAGTTCGGCAGTAGTGGGATGTAACAGCGTTTTAAAATAATTATAAAAAAAATTAGTAACAATTAAAAATATGTAAGAGTAATTGCAAGTGTTTTGTTTTGAAATTAAATGGGTTCTGAATTTTGTATATGAGACTTATTGGTAAGTGCTCTTTTTTTTTATTAGACCAGTAAGAATGGGCTCAAGAACAAAAATTCATAAAATGAACAACCATTGAAGATTGGTATTTCATATTTTTTAAATAGATTGGGTTTTTCTCATGTTGTTGAGATCTCAACATAAGAGAATTTGAGAAGCTTATAAGGTTCATCACGAGTCTCGTTTTGATAATCTGAATGATTCATTTTGTAGGGCTCGAAACGTATATTATCTATAAAAAAATTTAGAGCGATCTAATAATCATAATATTTTTATTGTATTGTATTTGTCTCTAAAAAAAATAAAGGATCTATTTCGAAAATATATTTATCATTCATTTTTTTTAGAGACAAATGTAATAAAATGAAAAAGTTATGATTATTAAATTGAACTAATTTTTTTTATAAATATTATACATTATAAGTCTTATAAAATGAACAATCTAAATTATCAAAACTAAGGGGTTGTTGGGGTGTCCTAAATAAGTGCATTTTTTGTCTTTTTGGACTAAAAAGTGAGGGAAAAAATATGGATGTTTGGGTTAACTTTTTAACTTTTTATGAAAAAATGTGTAATAAAAAATTATAAAAATTGATTTATAGAGAAAATTAGGATTGAGAGTTGTGCAGCCGTAATTGTTGACTTTTGATGAATAGAATTAACATTTTAACTTTTTAAGTAATTTTTTGACATTTTAACTTTTTTTTACCTGCCCCAAACTTGGCCTAAGCTTGAGACAGGTTCAATAAACCCCTCAAAGTCTAAGCCTAACCCTTTTTAGATGGTCGTATATTCAAGGTGTTCCATTTGACCCAAATTAAAAATAATAATAATAATTTAAGACCCTTGAATCGTGATCATGACACATGAGGCTCAAATAAAAAAATTCGATATAATGGGCATTGTTTCTAGTTATTCTATAAATAAATAAAAATCAACACCATTGATTGTGACACATGCGTCTATTAGCTTAGGGTTTGTTTGACTTCAATTTTTTAATTAAAAAAAATATAAAAGACAAAATAAGTTAATAAAATAAAATATTATATTTAAATTATAATTATTTTATTTTTTCTTTCACAAAAATAAAAAAAAAGTGAAACCAAACAAACTTTTAGTCCTAAACTAAATAGTTAAAACGTCAAAAAATCAATTATAAAAAACCTATTGCCAAATAACTAGTTTATTCACATTTGAGATTCCAAAATCAATATTTAAAAAAAAATTAAAATAAAAAAGAGGAAGGTTTAAAAATACCATTTTGGCCATTCAAATGTCAAATCTTAAATATTTCCCAATTACAATAATTTTAATCTAACGTTAAAATGTCAAATTTTAATCTAACCACCATTTTCTACTTCTAACTACTATCTTTTCCCCGATCTTAAAAAAAAAAAAAAAAAAAAAAAAAAAAAAAAAAAAAAAAAAGTCATTGAGCTTGTTTAGTTCAATTTTTTACAAGCTAAAAATTAATAATTGAAAACTAAAGCCATCAAACAATCTCATTATTTTAAACTATAAATGCTTAATAAATTGTAAATAAAAATTACATTAAATAGTCTAAAATAAACATTTAAATTTTTAAAAATTATAACTAACTTGTACAAGCTACACTAAATAGTCAAATATTTGACTTTAACAGTTTAGAGCTCATAAAAATGAGATTAACAACCTAACCTCGTTTTTTTAAGTTAGTCTTGACAAACTTTTGAAAACGTAGAAGAATGGTTTACATTTTTTATTGAATAAAGATCTTCCATTTCCCTTTTCTATTATTACTTGAAGTTTGAATGGAGTAGTGGTTATCATTACAAATGGATTTAAGAAAGGGATGGGAGTGTCTCCAGTCCCTCATCATATTGGAGAATTCAGTTCAATTTATTGGGTTGGTTTTTTTTGTTATATTTTGATAACATAAATCGTTCATTTTTTAAAATTTATTGAGTATATTATCCCTACAAAAAAATCAAATCGATTGCATAACAGAAAACTAGTGTTCGGATCAATTTTGTATAAACCATTTATAATCTCATTGTTTATTTTTATACAAAATTGATCCGAACGTGATGTTGTTGTTATCCGATCTACTTAATTTTTTACAAAAATAATGTGCTCGACAAATTTTAAAATGTGCACGATTTAAATTATTAAAACAAAACCCAAAAATAAACTCATTGAACCAAATAACACCTCTTCAATTCGATGAAGTTAGAATTGTGCTTACCTAATCTGCCATTATGAAGTTTGATGACACGATACAATCCAGTAGGACCCTTTTTTCTTCTTTAAAATTTTTTGTTTTGAAGAATGGATTATCTCATTTACACTGGACTAGAGAGGTGTTGTTGGAGTCTATGAAACTTATCATGAGTCTTATTCTAATTATTTAAATTGTCAATTTTGTAAGATATAAATTTATAACATTTTGTGTATATTTTGATCTGATATTTATAATTATATAAAATTATCATATTTGTTTAAAATAATGAAAGGTCTACTTTTAAAATTATATTTGTCATATATTTTCTAAAAATAAAAATAATAAAATCATTTAATTATGAAAATTAAATCAATTTGATTTGTGTTTTCAATCAATGACTTGTACACAAAATCTTATAAAATAAAAAATTTAGATTATTGGAGTGAGACCAATAATAGGCCTCACGACTTACTGCAAAAGAGATAATTAGTTAAAAAAATTCAATAAAAATAAATGAAAACTCATTTAACAACAATTTTTTAAAATCGAACCAAACATAATCATATTTCTTTAGGTTTTGGGATGCTACAGCCTTAACTTCTCTTGTTATTAGAAGTATAAGAAAAACTTGATCAATTAAAATTTCAATTTCGATCAACGGTGGATCCAAACACGGGATGATAGAGGTGTGGTGGAACGAGTTGGAATGGGTGGCGGTGAATGAGAGAAGAGAAGAGAGAGAGGAGGCAAAATGGAATAAAAAATATAAATGATACTTCTTGTAATTATTTTTCAACTAGTGTAATTATACTTTATGATTTTGCAATATTTTCCTAAAACTCATTTTTCTATATTTTTCCAATAAAATCATAAAATAAAACAAAAAATAGACCATTCCAAGCTCTTCCGTGTCAAATCATAACTCTTTTTATTTTGTTTTTTCACGTATTATTCCAAAGTCAACAATATCTTGTAAACTATGATAAAAGTCAAGCTGTGGTTGGGTAAGACGATACCACAGGTCTTGCTTTGATTCATCATTGGCCGCTTGCACATGTAACATTAGTGGTGTGTGATGCGGTGCAACTTTGTGCGGTTTGAGGGTGTAATTATAAATTAAATAGGTTGATAAATAATTAAATTGTGATTTAGAAGGTTTAAGCAGTTTTATTTTGGGGTTGGACTTCTCTCCAATCTCAGATCGGATTGGAGAGTGTTGTTGAGCCCGTGAGGGTTCACCACGGTCTCGTTTCGATAATTCGAATCGTTTAATGTGTAAAACTCGTCAAGTACTATATGTCTGTAAAAAAATCACGTTGATCAGATATCGATAGTTATCTCATCAGATTAGTTTTCTATCAACCGTTTATTTTTTCACCGTCTATTTATTTTATGCAAAACTAATTTGATCACGTAACTATTGATATTCGATCAATGTGATTTTTTGTAAACATACAGTACTCGACGAGTTCTACACTGAACGGTTTAGATTATCAAAACGGGACACTTGGTAGCTCTCATGGGCCTAACAACACCCTCCAATCTCAATAGAAGCCAATGCCTTATTTTATTAGTTAATATTAAATAATTATTAAGTATTTATATAATATATAACATTAATTTGTATAATATTTTTTATATATATAATACCAATTTGTAATAAATTTTACAATTTGACTTTTTTGCAAACTAAAATTATTTTGATATTTTATTAGAGAAAAAAATAGATTTATTATAGTAGGACAGGACAATTTCGAAGGTAAATTATAATATTAAAACAGTAGATCAAATTAACTTGTGGGAATTGAAAATTTTCAATGAGTTAAACATATTTTAAACCGCGCTATTATGCCCTCGCTCAGTATATTGGTTGGGTTGATTTTTTTTAATTAAAATAATCATAAGGAGATTAAAAAAATAAGTTAAAAAGTCAATAAAATTAAATATCACAACTAAATTATAATTATTTTAATTTTTTATTTCATAAAAATAAAAAACTCAAAAAAACTCAATCCAAATTAAAATAATAAAAAAAAACAAAACAAAAAAATTGAAAAGACAACTCACTTTCCATATGAAGCCATTTGTAACAGAGTCCCCTGTGCTCTGCTCCACATACAACCTCCAATGGAGTCAACAGTCAAGCCTCTGATCAAGCAAAGTTTTTAAAATAAACTAAAAAAGTCAATACGAACCTACGATGAGAGAGAGAAAGTTACACAAATTGCAAAGAAAAGTTTTTTCCTTTCTTTATTAGAATTAATTTTCCAACACCACGAAACTTCACATTCACTTTCTTTCCAACATTTCAAATAGTAGGGTACATTCATTTGTCCCCTCTCTCTCTCTCTCTCTCTCTCTAAAACCCATAAATTTTTCTCTCACTTTCTATCTCCCCCCTCTTTCTTGGACTATTTCTCATCCAATAAACACGCGTGAACCCTTGAAAGTTTTCTTCTTTTTGGCTGAAACCCAAATTATACACTTCCATATCCATCACAGTTGAGGATGTTTCATTCATCGATTCAGAAAAATCCAGCAAAATCCGAGGTTCTAAGTGAGCACTTTGTCTGTCCATATCGTTTTTTGTTAATCAAATTGTTTCTTTTGATTCATCATTGTTCTTTCAATTTTGTGATCCAATTAGATCTGATTTTCCAATTTTGTTTATTCAACCAGATCTGATTCTTTGTTGTTTTTTAAGAAACTGTTCTATTTAGTTTTTTGTTCACTGTATTTTTCTCCTTTTGGGGGTTTGATGAGAAAAAGTATAGTTTTTGGTTGATCAATTAGAATCATCGGTTTGTTTCTTACTCTAATTATTGTAATTGGGTTATTTGGTTTTGATGAGATCATTTTTGTGCTAGTATTTGACTGAATTGAGATTGGGTTCTAGTTCTAGTTCTAGTTCTAGTTCTAGTTTCACATCTTCATTAGTATGGACCAATCAGTACATGCCAAACAACATGAGAGGGTCTTAGAGGAAGAAGCAGTGGGGATTCTGTAAAATTTTGTTTGAATTTGCTGAGTTTTCTGGGCTGGAGAAACTTTTCCTGTCAAGTTTAATTCACCTGTTGTCTTGTATCTCTCAATCTTCTTGTTCTAGGCAGTAATTTAGATTGGTGGGTGTGAATTAATTTGTGCCTCTGATTCCCCTTTCGAATTGGGTTTGCTCAAAACCATCTATTTCTTGTTAATCCTACTCAGTGTCCAAATTTCGATTGGATAAGTCCTCAATCTGAAAATTGTCTGTTGAACTCCTTTAGTAAAGAGTGGTTTGGGTTGGACTCAACATAAGTGGGTGTCGCATCTTGTATTGTGATTTTGTGGGGTTTCTCAAAAGTTTAGGTAGGTATAGATTCTTCCTCTCCTAATATTTCTCTCTGATGGCGGATTTCGCATCTCCAATCGCAACCTATGATTGCGAACAACATGTGTTTGCCGCGGCTCAACATATTGTGAAGGCACTGGGGGCGAGTAAGAACCTAAATGACGATGTGAGAAGACTCCTCGCAGATCTTGACACCCACTTGTCCACGATGACCATAATTACTGAGACTGAATCTCGGGGAACTAGAGAGTTGGAAGAGCAATTGAAATTTGCTCAGCAAAAGATCATGAGCTTGGAGTCAAATCGAGCAATGATTTGGGCTTCGGGCCATGAGGTAGCTTCAGAGTATCTACAAGCAGTTTATGAAATTCACAGGTTATCCGAAAGTTTAAGAAGTCTGCTTTCAAACAGGAGTGGGAAACAGAAGGAACTACTTGAGCAAGCCCATATTGTTTTGCAGATAGCAATGGAGAGGCTTGAGGAAGAGCTAATCCTCATTCTTGCTCGGAATAAGCAGTCTTTTGAGCCCGAAAACATGTCATTTCGTTCATGTGAGGATGATGTTGTGTATGAAGAATCGATGGCTTCAATCGAGGATGATTTGATTGAGGACACACCTCAGAGAGATAGCAGCGGCACTGAACCTGAGGAACGTATCATTGATTTGGTCCATCCTGAAGTAATTTCTTATATCAAATCCATTGCAGATGTAATGTTTGCTTCGCGCTATGATCAGGAATTTTGCCATGCTTTCATTAACTTCTGGAAAGACGAGTTGGATGAGTATTTTGCTGTTCTTCGTTGCGACAAACTAAGCATTGAGGATTTGCTGAAGATGGAGTGGAGATGCTTGAACCGGAAGATCAAGAAATGGATCCGAGCAATGAAATTCATCATTCGAGTTTATCTAGCTAGTGAGAAACAGCTCTTTGGCCAAGTCTTGGGAGAATTCGGATCTGTCTGTTCAACTTGTTTTGTTGAAGCCACAAAGGGTGCAATGTTGTGCCTCTTGAATTTTGGTGAAGCCATGGCCATTAGTCCCCTTCGACCTGAAAAGTTGTTAAGCTTACTCGACATGTACGAGGTTCTTGCTGATCTTCTCCCCGATATTGATTCTTTGTTCTCAGAAGATGTTGGTTCTTTTGTTAGGACTGAGTTTCACGAGCTTCTGATGAGATTAGGTGATACTGCAAGGGCAACATTCGTGGAATTTGGGAATGCAGTTGCTTCAAACACATCAACAAACCCTTTTCCTGGAGGTGGGATTCACCATCTCACCAAGTATGTCATGAACTACATCCACCCAATTTTTGAGTATGCCAGTACCCTAAATTTGCTTCTTGGGGTGCAAGTTGGGGAGGAGATGGTGGAGCCAATTGGTACAGTGGATTGGCAAAACATTTCTTTGAAGAGTTCTTGCCCTGTGGCTCGCCATCTACGATGGTTGACATCGAATCTGGAATCAAGCCTTGACAACAAATCAAGATTGTACAAAGATGGTTCATTGAAACACATTTTTATGATGAACAACATTCATTACATGGTCCGAAAAGTTCAGGGCTCAGAACTTGCAATATTTTTTGGGGATGAGTGGATCCGGGATTATACTGGGAAATTTCAGCAACATGCAACAAGTTATGAGAGAGTCACCTGGAATCCAGTTCTGTGTCTGCTGAGGGATGATGGAAATATGGGGAAGTTGATCCTTAGGGAGCGGTACAGAGGTTTTCAAGCTGCTTTCGAGGAGGTATACAGGAATCAGGCAGGGTGGTTCATTCCTGATCTTGAGCTCAGGAAAGATTTACGAATTTCGACTTCACAGAAAGTAATCCCTGCCTACCGGGCCTTCTCCGCTAAAAGCTTCCCTGTCATTGGCGACAAGTACATTAAGTACAGTGCAGATGATCTGGAGGATCATATCTTGAATCTCTTTGAAGGTTCATCAATATCATTGCACAGTACCCGAAAGAGATGACTTTGAAAGCTATCCTACCAAGTTGTAGAATTCTTCCTCGCTTCATACTTTTCCTGGCTAAATTCTTTCGTAAGTGTAATTTATCATTGACAGATGTAAAAGGGTAGTTCGAGTACACGAGACTCTCACCACTGCAGCATCTGGGCAGAGTTAGAGAGACTATTTCCGTAGTTTGAACCCTTGACGCACAAGTCGCAATGTAGCAACCTTATCATTGGCAGATGTAAAAAGGCAGTCTCAGTGCACAAGGTCTCCCGCTATTGCGAGATTTGGGGAGGATCAAATGTGCGCAGTCTTACTCAAGCATGCAAAGGGACTGTTTTCATAGTTTGAATACTTGATGCCCAGGTCACAGTAGAATAACCTTGTTATTGAAAGGTGTGTTTGTAAAATATCATATTACTGTAATTATGGGCAAAAATATTCAAGGATTGAAGTGTCTATTCAGATTATGGGTTTTGTTACTGTTTTCTTTTCATTTTGCATATGAAATGTATCGAATTCTTGATCCAATTTTCATCACATTTTATGATTCACTGGTTTATGGAAAATATAGAAACAGGAAAAGTTGTGGCAAATTCTTGATATCACCTTCAACACAAGTTAATCAGAGCGATAGACACGGGTAATTCTACATACCCATAAAATTATTCAGTCCCTTCTTGATCCTGTATTAATCTACAGCCATTGTTAGTATCCTTCGTGGATTTTCCTCAATAAATTTGCAATTAGGGTTCCAAACCACCTCTATTCCATGTTGAGATTTTATAAAAAGGCAGGCTTGGAAACAAGCTCAATGACTCCTCTGATAGACTACCACCTAGGGTTTGTTTTAGCTGAGGATGAGATTCACTACCCTATTAGATATCTTGGTTTAGGCTCTTAATAGTCCCCTCTTGTCTTGCAAGTCTAAGTAGCTAGGAATTTTCCCAAAGCATCACTTAAGGCTCGTTTAGGAGTAATTGAGCTAAGCCAGAACACCATTCCATTTGCTTGGGATAGAGTTGCAAATAAAAATTCTTGCAGTTGTTTCACCTGCTTACATTACGGTTAAGAGAGTCATAATTTTTGTCCCATTTTATCATATGAAAAAGTTTACATCAAGCAGTAGGTTCCACTGGACGATTAAAAGGGAAGGGGAAAAGAAATATAAAACACAAATGATGTGAGAACACTCAAAAAAGTATTTTAAAAATATTTTTTTGGATACTAAATTCATTGGATACATTGGAGATCCTCCTAATACTCATGCCCTCTTTAACTTTCTAGGTCAACAGGGTCTAGGTTTGGAGGGTGAAATTGAAAGTGTTAGCAATGGCATTCAATGCAGTGAAAGGGCATTTAGGTGTTTATATTAATTGTTTCCTCTACATGGACAGAGACTCCCAAGAAATAAACACAATTTCAGGTTTAAATATGGAATAATGCTAGAGATCCCAAATATTCTACCAAAAGTTTTACCAAATGTCTCACATGTGAGACATTTGGTAAATTTTTGGTAGAATTTTTGGGACCTCTAGCATTTTTGTTAAATATGTTCAAAGTATAAGTGCAATGCATATGACTTGGTTGTTGGGTGATGCCAACACATTTGCAGTAGTTATCCTGTCAAAATTTTATTTATTTTTTTGAATGTGTTGACCATAAAAATAACTAATCATATCACTATCTTGCTACTTTCATCACGAGATTTTCAATCAAAAGGTATTTTTCTTTCTGTCTCATTAAGATTGTTAATCAGTTGAATCAAACTAAACTTTACAAAGGCCAAGTTCAACTCGTTTATTTGTTAACCTTGGAAATCAAACTCAAACTCAAACTCAGTTAAAAAATCATTCTCGAGCTTAGATTGAAAATTAGTCCAATTCAAACTTAACTCATTTATACTAATCATACTTGAAGTTGGCTCGAAACTGGATAATAAAGAAAAATTTCAACAAAATAATTAAAATTATTAGTCAACTTGTTAAATATTATTTTATATTATAAATGCATATATAACACATTTTATATTAAAATAATAAACAAATCCATCTTATTCTAACTCGAGATATTTCCACTTATATAAGATGTAACAAAATAAGGAAAAAGAATACAAAAGTTGTCATATCAAACGTGCTAAAAAAGAACTTTTAAATGCAAAGCCTATATATATATGGACATTAATAATATTTTTTTTTTCCTTAAAAGTTCATTAAAAAAAAAAAAAAACTTTCAATAATCATTTGAATTTATACATTGACAACATTTAATTATAAATAATTTTGAATACTTCAATAAATGTTTTAATTGAAGTCCACAAAAAAAATCTATATATATTTTCTTTATGTGTTATCGTATCAGTCATTAGGTAACAATATTTATAAATGACCGAGAGGTGTTATAATTTTTTTTTTTTATTATCTAAAACTTAATCAAAAAATAAACCAGCTCAAAATGTTAGTCTAATTTATGGAACAAAATAGATATATTATTGAGTTGAATTGAGTGACTTGGCATATGCTTGTTTTACATAAAAGTCAAAAAGTTACTAAAAAAAATCAAAAAAGTCTATAACCTATACAAAAAAATCAAAAATTTCATTTTCTCTCTATTTTTTTCACATTCTTTCGTAAAAAATCAAAAAGTCATTTCAAATATATTAGTTTTTTTTACCTCATATTTTAGCTAAAAAGCTAAAAAATTACTAAAATTGCCTGATCTCAAACGAGACCAGTTGGACGGCCCATAATAACTAGGGGTGAACATGGGCCAAGCTTGGGTAGGACGGGCCAGTCCTATTTTCAAGGGTTATTACCTAATAGGTCCTTAATGGAGACTCTTTTACATATGGATCCTGAACAATTTTTTTTATTCCGTTTTTGCCCTCATGTTTTTATACTCAGATCTGGAGATGAAAAATGAAAAAAAAAAAAGGAGCTCTCTCTAGAAGATGAAGATGAATCTGCTCGTAAAAAAGTGAAGAGAATCGACGCGAGTGAGGAGAGGTTGCAAAGATTGGAAAATCAACACATTTGAAGGAAGCGAATTGATATCATCGATCAGTCGAGTTCTTTGCCTGAATCGGAATCGTAATCAGCAAACAGTGCAGTTTCGACATCGAAAGACGCGATTTACGGTGAAAATTTGGAGCCAGAGTTTGATTTGATGAAGTCGATACTTCGTGCGAGTTATAGTGAATCGAAGGATGCTGAAAATTTGAGGGAGAATGTGGAGTTGGAATTGGTTGTTAACAATAAGGCTGCTGATAAGGTTGATTTGCTTGAAGGAGATATGAAAATATTTGAAAAAGGTCTGAATGGTGATGGTAGTGGTGGTGGTGAAGAGGTGAAAGAGAATGATGGGCCAAGATTCAGGGATAACATTTTAACAATGATAAATTTGTTTAAATCAGTGATAGATTCAGTGATAAATTTATCACTATTGAATTTTTGTAAATTTATTTTTGTGAATTAGTAAGTGAGTGTGTATGTATGTGAGTATGAAATTTATCACTGATAACATTTTAACAGTGATAAATTTATCATTGTTAAATTATTGTGAATTTGTTTTTGTGAATTAGTAAGTGTGTGGATGTGTCTAGGGATAAAAATAGAAAACACTGCTTGATTTTTTTTGGTAGGACCTGCTGGGTAATAAGACCGGTCCATAGGACCGGCCTGTAACTTCCCCTAATAATTAGGTGTGAACATGAGCCAAGCTTGGGTGGGATCGGGCCGAGCCTATAATACATAATAACACTTGAAATCATTTTCCAAATATGACCTAACTCAGGAATGTGCTTATACTTTCTTCCCAAGCTTGTCTGTAACAATCCAAATTTTTAATTATTCTATAAAATTTATACTAATATTATTTAATTATAGTTGGAAAAATATATGATTTATTATATATTATTATGTGCAATTTTAAAATAATATAATTATTAAAAATTTAGGAGTCAAAAGTATAAATAAATAATTAAGTTAAGTTTGAATAAGCTTCAATTAGTAGAGATTAATAGGAAGGTGACACGTGGCATTTTGGCTTGGGCCTCACGAATTCAATCTCTATAAATAGGGAGAAGTTGACTCTGTGAGAGGAAGGAAAGAAATGAGAGAAGGAAAAGTAAGAGTAAAGGAAAGAAAAAGAGAGAGAAATAGAGGAAAAATAATGGAAGTTGAAAGGGTCTTTGGTGATGGAAACAAATAGTGGGGTATTAAAGTTAAGGTGAGTTATATTATACATTGGGTTACCAAAATGTATTTTACTAATATTTTGACTTACCAAAATCTATTTTATACTAGTTATGTTTTGTTAGTATATTAATAAAAATTATATTTTATAAAGATTTCAGTTACGTGGATTATTTTCTGATCCCTATTCGCTTAAAAGGAAAGCCATGGATATGTTTATTTATATTTTAAAAAATATTTGATTATGACCTTATAAGCAATTATGCTTTGTAAGTACCACCACGGGAGTCTCATGCCTTGGGGGACTTAAATAACCATTGGCTAGTGTTTGACCACTTTGTGGTCCAGTGTTGTCATGGATTCATTGACCTCTGTAGTGTTGTCATGGATTCATTGACCTCTGTAGTGATTGTTACTTTAGTGATGTACCGTGGTTATAGTGATTATTTCAGTTTCTGGCACTTAATTAATTTGTGTATTCAATTCAACTCAATTTATGTTAATGTTTTAGCTTAAATAAATATCCATGGCTATTTTGTGCCCCTACACTCACAGTATAATATTTCTCACTCTGCCATGTGCTTATAGTTGTTTACCACTTTCAGGTGATATGTCAGGACCAGCGTGTGGGGTAGGCACAAAGCACTTTGTAGACATAGTTCAGCTCTGACAATGTAATTAAATAGAAGCTTCAATGATTATTTTAGTACCCTCATTTAAATACTTCTTCCACTCGCGTTTATTTATTTGTTTAAAGATTTGGCTGGAGGTAACTTCAGTTACTGGCCATCACGATGCTTAACCCTTGGGTACGGGAAGCGGGTCGTGACAAGTGGTATCAGAGCAATGGTTTATAAAAAAAAAAAAAAATCATCATTGGAGCATAGGACACACGCACATTTAAGAAGTGGGATAGCGGGTAATTAGTACCTAAATATTATATTTTGTTCGTCGATTTAATTATATTATAATTTTATATGATTTTATATATATATTAATAATAATATTTTTTTTTTTTTGTGTGCATAATTTGTAAAGGATAATAGATATAATTTATATTTGTTATACTAAAAGAGGGAAAAGAAATAAAGGATGTCAGGCTCAAGACTCACCAAAATTATAATATAATTAAATACGTGTAATTTTCAATTCAGTATTCAAAAAAAAAAATTTATTTCGATGTTTTCAAATTATAAAGATACTAATTTTGAAATTATCAATAAAAAGTTCATCTTAAATTTTTTTTTCAACCCTTGCATACGATTCTGTCATTGTGTCCCCATTCTATTTATTTATTTATTTATTTTTATCGTAACAAAATGAGTGAAAAGTTTTTAAAGTCACCCATTATTTCTCATTTTAGCCCAATCCAATTTTTGACAACTAGGCAGTAAGCCGTTTTTGGTAAAGTTTTTTTTTTTTAGGTAATATTTTTCTATCAGATTAATCATCTAATATATATTTATTAGAGTGCACAGCAGATAGTTTGCACATATAACAAATTTCGAGGATGAAATTTTAAAAGAAAAGAAGATTGTAACAACCAAGATTTTTAATTATTCTATAAAATTTATACTAATATTATTTAATTATAGTTGGAAAAATATATGATTTATTATATATTATGTGTAATTTTAAAATAATATAATTATTAAAAATTTAGGAGTCAAAAATATAAATAAATAATTAAGTTAAGTTTGAATAAGCTTCAATTAGTAGAGATTAATAGGAAGGTGACACGTGGCATTTTGGCTTGGGCCTCATGAATTCAATCTCTATAAATAGGGAGAAGTTGACTATGTGAGGAAGGAAAGAAATGAGAGAAGGAAAAGTAAGAGTGAAGGAAAGAAAGAGAGAGAGAAAGAGAGGAAGAAAATAGAAGAAAAATAATGGAAGTTGAGAGGGTCTTTGGTGGTGGAAAGAAATAGTGGGGTATTAAAGTTAAGGTGAGTTATATTATACCTTGGGTTACCAAATTATATTTTACTGATATTTTGACTTACCAAAATCTATTTTATACTAGTTATGTTTTGTTAGTATATTAATAAAAGTTATATTTTATAAAGATTTCAGTTACGTGGATTATTTTCTAAACCCTATTCGCTTAAAAGGAAAGTCATGGATATGTTTATTTATATTTTAAAAAATATTGATTATGACCTTATAAGCAATTATGCTTTGTAAGTACCACCACGGGAGTCCCACGCCTTGGAGAACTTAAATAACCATTGGCTAGTGTTTGATCACTTTGTGGTCCAATGTTGTCATGGATCCATTGACCTCTGTAGTGATTGTTACTTTAGTGATGTACCGTGGTTATAGTGATTATTTCAGTTTCTGACACTTAATTAATTTGTGTATTCAACTCAACTCAATTTATGTTAATGTTTTAGCTTAAATAAATATCCATGGCTATTTGTGCCCCTACACTCACAGTATAATATTTCTCATTCTGCCATGTGCTTATAGTTGTTTACCACTTTCAGGTGACATGTCAGGACCAGAGTGTGGGGTAGGCACAAAGCACTTTGTAGACATAGTTCAGCTCTGATAATGTAATTAAATAGAAGCTTCAATGATTATTTTAGTACCCTCATTTAAATACTTCTTCCGCTCGCGTTTATTTATTTGTTTAAAGATTTGGCCGGAGGTAACTTCAGTTACTGACCATCACGATGCTTAACCCTTGGGTACGGGGAGCGGATCGTGACATTGT
Organism: Camellia japonica; assembly: GCA_030407325.1. NCBI lineage: Eukaryota > Viridiplantae > Streptophyta > Magnoliopsida > Ericales > Theaceae > Camellia > Camellia japonica. Next base: position 103,877,970 of record JAPPVO010000059.1, read on the forward strand.
CCATGAACAAAAATTAATAAAATTTAAACTCGCAGTCCAAATATTATAATATAAATATATTCTTTTCATATTTTAAAATAAAAAAGATAAAATTGATGATAAATCTAATTTAGAGAGTGTCTAAGATATTAGATCCAATAAAAAATTACAATTACTCTAACCATTTGGGTTCCCCTTTAACCAATTCAAGACTAGTTGTTTAAATTTTAACTAATTCTATATATCATTAATAATATAGAATTTATGGTTACAAAAGTAAATTTAAAAATGTAAACCAATATAAGCAAATGGGTTCAGCTTGTCTCTCGTAGAAGATCAAAACTTGAGCCGTCTAGTCCGCATCATGAGTTTATTTTTGAGTCAAGTTTTAATAATTCGAACGGCTTATATTAATTGATTCAAACACGTGGTTTTCGTTATCTGATCGATTTGATTTTTTGTATGAATAATATACTTAACAAATCTTAGCACATAAATAATTTGAATTATCAAAATATAATCTAAAAATTAACCCACGAAGGACAAACTGGACCATAAGTAAAATATACTCGTATTTATAAAAATATATTGAATGATATAGTTTGTGGCGGGACAAAGTCAGGCTTCACATGAAACACTCTCCACAAACCCAACTCATATTTAGCTGGTTTAGTTTCAGTTTTAGAAAATTTTAATTTTTTTTATTTTTTGTATTTTAATGTTTTCAATGAATTTTTTTAATATTTTAAGCAAATTTTTTTATTTTTAGACAGACTTAACATAAACACATTTAAAAATTATAATATTTATGAAAAAAATCTTTAAAAAATACACTAAATATCAAAAAATATGAAATTTTAGTACATTTTCGTATTTTTGTGTATTTATTAATTTTTTTAAATATTTTTTCACAAATATTTTACTATTTAGATACATCTAAGTAAAGTGCATTTAAAAAAGTAAAAAAATTACTTAAAATTTAAAAAATATTCACTAAAAACAAAAAAATTACGTTTTTAAAAAACTAAATTCAGAAAATTGAAACTGATTGTAACAACCCGAAAATTTAAATTTTCCTTATATTTTACATTAGTATTATTTAATTATAAATAATTTCAAAAAAAAATATAATTTTAACTTTATATTATTATTCGATATTATTTTCTGAGTATTATGATATTTTTATTATATTTTTCTCTATATTTTTTTAAACCAAAATACACTGAAATACATAATTTTCTTCGCAAAAAACTTGCGTGCCCACCAAGCTGTCTTGCGGGCCACGCTTATCCCCTAAAGCATGTTTGTTTTGAGGGATAAGAGAGTGGGATTGGACTATTAGTCCCACCGGACTAATAGTCCATTGTTTGTTTGAAAAATTTTACTCCGGACTAATAGTCCCCCGAACTATTAATCCCACAAACATGGGACTATCCTATCCCATGGGGGGTGTGGGATAGAAACCATGGATTGGTATCCCATGGGATTATTTTGTGAAATGTCAATTTTACCCTCCATGCTATTACTTAGTAAACAATTAAAAAAGGGTAAAATAGTCTTTTGAACATTTATAAATTATTTTTTTAGTGTTGTTAATTTAAAACTATATATTAAATAAAAAATTTAATTATAAATTATAAATTATAAATTAAATTTAATTAAAAATAATAAATTATAAATTATGGCCTTATAAATTAAATTTTTTTAGTGTTGTTAAAAAATTAAATTTACATATTAAATATATTTTTTTTAGTATTGTTAATTTAAAATAATATATTAAATAAAAAATATAAATTAATAAATTAAATTTATTTAAAAATAATAAATTATAAATTATGGCCTTATAAATTAAATTTTTTTAGTGTTGTTGAAAATTTAATTTATATATTAAATAAAATTATTTTTTTATTGTCGTTATTTAAAATTATATATTAAATAAAAAATATAAATTATAAATTATAAATTTAATTTAATTGAAAATAATAAATTAAAAATTGTGGCCTTATAAATTAAATTTTTTTAGTGTTGTTAAATTATAAATTATAGATTATAAGGGTAAAATAGTCTTTTGAACATTTATCCTTATCCAGTCCGTCTAACCAAACATTGGATTTACTAAAAATAGTCCAATCCAGACATCTAATCCCATGACTAAACAAACATAGGATACAAATCCAATCCAACCAAATAGTCCCGGGACAATGTATCTCGGGACTAACAGTCCGATGAATTACAATTCCCCCTTATCCAGTCCGTCCAAACAAACGCACCCTATATATATAAATGCATATAGATGTCAATCTCATCCGTATACAAAAGTTTGATTTAGTTTGGAACATTTAAGCTCATAGTACGCGAAAGGTAAAAGTTAAAATTAATATAAAGGTGAGTTATATTATAACTTGAGTCACCATAATATATTTTACGTATGTTTTGACTTACCATAATTTATTTTATATAAGTTATGTTTTATAAATTATATTAATATTTCAATTACGTGGATTAATTTCCGAACTCTATTTATTTAAAATAAAATCTATGGATATGTTTGTTTAAATTTTAAAGAATATTTGACCATAACCTTATAAACAATTATGTTTTGTAAGTACTACCACGGGAGTCCCACGCCTTGGGGGATTTAAATAACCATTGACATCTGTTTGGTCACTTTGTAGCCCTCTGTTGTCATGGATCTATTGACCTCTGTTTTGTGCGGAGCAAAGTACTGTGCGGAGATAAGTGCTACACTATTGTGGGAGCCACCTTTATAATTCGTACGAGCCACCTCTTGAATCCATACCTTTGTATTGTTATGAATCCATTGACTTCTGTTCTGACTGTCACTTCTGTGACCTCTGTTATGTTTCGGTACCATGGTTATGGTTATTTATTTACATAATCTCAGTTTTGTTATTTAAATGATTATTTGTTCAGACTGAGTTATCTTAAATATTTTAATTACATAACTATCCATGGTTATTTTGTGCCCCTCATGCTCTTGCTATAATATTTCTCACTCTGTCATGTGCTTATAAGTGTTTTACCAATTTTCAGCAAACAATGCAATTCAGAAAATAGCTTTTGGAAAATCTTAGATGCGGAGCTGCGGAATAGACACACACAGCACTTTTATAATACTTTTTATATGTAAATATCAGTCTTTTTGGTCAATAAATTTTGTAATAAAAATAGAAACTCTAATGATTATTTTGGTACCCTCACTTAAATATTACTTCCGCTCGCGTTTATTAATTTGTTCAAGAATTGGCCGGAAGTAACTTCAGTTACTGGCCATTACGATATTTAACTCTTCAGTACGGGAAATGAATCGTGACACTGATTATAATTATAAAAAATTTATCTACCCCTACTTAGCCTAAACAATAATTTTAAACCCTATAAACATTGAGCGGACTTAATGGGCCACTGGCCCATATCAAACCCTACTAATAATAAAAGATTTTTTCGGTTTGGTTTCTATTTTTAAATTTTTATTTTTAAATTTTTTATTTTCGTTGAATTTTTTTAATATTTTAAATAATTTGTATATATATTTAATGAGAGGGAGATTTATGAACTGGAATGGGCCATGGTAAAGGCCGGGCAAAATGAGGGGTCAAACATGTTTGGGCCGTGATAGGTTGGGCTCTTCAAGATATGGTTTTGCTCGGTTGAGGCCCAGGACCATGTTGGGACCGAGCTGCGTGGGCTTGTCTATGAGAAAGCCGAGCTACTTGAGTTGCTCGGCCGAGATGATTGCCTGTCATTCTGGATTCCACGGTTCACGCGTTTAACGCGGCAGGAAGGCCTTCGATTTGCTGGCTCGACCTATCTTGAACTCGGCTTCGCCGGAATACAACCGAGCTTAGTCGTTCTGGAGCTCGGCGAGTGGGACACTCGGGCGCGTTGCGCAGCGCGGTCGTGAAAGGCCGAGATGGTTCCGCCGGTCTGCCGAGCTCCGCTAATATAGCCTGACGGTTTGGTTAGGTAGTGATTGCAGGATTTGTGCTGACAGATGGGAAAGCAGCACCACGTGTTAGGAGACTCATGGGAGCAGATTTGGGTGCAGAAGGTATACAAGCGTATCTGTGCCCCCCATGCTGAGGATTGAACATCATTTGGTGAGAACAACCTACACACTCAACTCTCTCCTCTCTCTCTAGATCCCTAAGTGTGTGCTAACTTGACCGTCGGAAGGGTTTTTCGGCCACACACCGCCGGGTAGCTTACCGCCGTTGTGCTCGCAGGTCGATCGGATAGATAAGGAGCTTGGACGAAAGGAGTACAGGCTCCGCGGAATATTTGCTCCCCGTACATTTAACATAAATACACTTTAAAATAATATTTATGATTTTTTTAAAAAAAAAAATTCACTAAATACTAAAAATATAAAAAATGTAAAAATGAAGTACATTTTTCTTATTTTTATATATTTATTAATTTTTTAAAATATTTTTTACAAATATTTTATTATTTAAATACATCTAAATAAGTGTATCTAAGAATAAAATAAAAACATATTTTAAAATATTTACTAAAACTAAAAAAATATAAAAAATTTTAATTTTAATTTTTAAAATTTAAAAAATTAAAATCAACACACTGATTAATTTTATTTGTTATTTTTTCCGATAATATCTGTATCCACGGTCACACCCTTTTATATCCAACGGCTCACAAGGTCCAAAACACCATCCAACGGTGAATATCAATTATAACACTACTTATTCTCACTCTCCCACGCATCACTCTTGCAAAACCCTCCTCGATCGAACCCATTTCTAGGGTTTTAGTTTCTGCGAAGAGAGAGAGCGAGAGAGGCCAAGCGTACCAAGCGACACAGAAAAGGTAGCAAAAACCCTAGTTTTCTGATTTTACTTTCAATCTATTGCTTTGATTTATGCGTGTATGCCTGTGTTTGCTGTTTATGCTTGATTTCATTCTCCAAAGTTTGGTTTGGACTGTGTTGCTTGGTGTTTGATAGATTTTTGGTTGATGTATTTTTGTAACTTTAATTAATCTTTGTGTTTTAACTTCTTGTTGACGATTTGTGAGCTAGAGTAGTGATAAATGGAAGTTTGATCTCGGTGGGTTTGTGATACAATTTGTAAAGCACGTTTTTTTGTTTCTTCTTAGAAAATAAAATGGTTTTTGTGTGATTTAAAGATAAATAAATAAATAAAATTGAAAGCTTACTGCAAAATTAGAGAAAACTAGTTTCTGAAAATGGGGGACAGTAGCTGTGGAAAATTACACTCGGTTCGGATGGGGTGATTTGGTGAGAAATGATTATAAATGATGAGATTCTTTGTTTAAGTGAGAAATGGTGTGAAAGAGAAAGCTGGGATTTTGCCCATTTTGTTTCTCACCACAGTGGTGAGATTTAGCGAGAAACAACTTTGATTGGTTATAAAATGTGTTATTGAGATTGTCCATTAAAATACAGAGGAAAAAAAAATTCACTCATATATCCCCTCTGTTGCATGTTTTGCTTTCTTACCCATCCAAACATGATAGTGATAAAACATAATTATTTGTTTTCTTTTCTCACCTCATGATTCAAATGGAGTGTTACTGAGTGGGTCATGCGTGTTTTATTGTTTTTTGTTCTCTTGAAAGTGTTTGGTCGTTAATAGTTGAAGACTTGAAGTGCTAGAATTGATTTATTCCTTGTTGGTACAATTTCTTGTTGCATTCTTTTCGCTGATATTGTTGTTCCCAAGAAACACATTGAATGTCAATAGCAAAACAATTGAATCCTTCCTTTGGCCAAAACCTTAAAATTTTGTCACGCTTTCCTTGTCGAAACTGGGTTGGTCTGAGGGTTGCTTATCTGGGTGAATTAGAATGGAGGTTTGGCCCGGTCTAAACGCTCCTGCAATTCAAAAGACTAACACTGGTAATGTTACTTAATTTCATGTAATGAATTAAATGGTAGTTTTCTTTGTATGTTTCTGAATGAGAGTTGAAATTTGTGTTTTCATGACAAACTCTTGAAGTTTTCACAAGCTTTTTGAAAACAAATCACATTTGGGTGACAACTTTCCTAAGTTTAAAGTCCCATGTTAGTTTACAGCTGCTGATATCGAAGTATGGGCCTGATGAAAATTTGAATTACGTTATAGATATGATCTTTTTTTAGATATGCTACATTATATTCTCTTGGGAATTTCATGGCTTAGAATTTTAATAATGTTGAATATGAAGAAATAATTTCAAAGTTACACTAATAGCTTGAAGCTTATAATTCAAAATGTGGATGATGCATTATATGCACAGCTGAATAAAGTCTTTGTATTAACTATTAGCATGTGGCTGATTTTTGGGATTTTTCTAAATCTCCAAGTTTTAGTACAACTGCACAACTAAAAGACATGAGATTATAAATAAGACAATGTTTAATAGATTTATGCTGAAAATGAACACTTGCATGTTAAAAGCACCATAAATGCTTCCATGTGGATTCTTTAAGCCATGTCTCTGTGCACATGCTATCCTCCACATGTCTGTATTAGATATTTTTGTGGAATTTACTTTTACCTATCTTCGTGATAACCCATGCTGATTATTCTGCTGATTTCTCAACCTTTATACCAGAACGTCAAGGTTAAGCGACAAATCAGCCAAGTGTATGCAAATATTTCTTTAGTGTTGAGTGATTGTTTTAGTCGTAATTTGTAGTAGAGGCATTCCAATATGCCATGTGGATTTGTCATGTTCTTGTTCTCCCATGGAAATTTTATCTGCTTTAGTCTACTAACTTACATTTTTCGTATTCTGTTTTAGGTTGCAGCAATGGCTTTCTTTAGTAAAGCTGGGAATATACTCAGGCAGACTGTGAGCAAGCACATCAATTCAGAAATCTCTGGATCCAACCCTTCTGTCTTCCAGATGATTAGATGCATGTCATCTTCCAAAGTCTTTGTTGGAGGTGCATCCAGTTCTCTCAAGTGGAAGTTATGATCATTTTTTTAGTGTTGTGCTAATATTTGTTTTGTTGAACTTGCAGGACTCTCATATAACACAGATGACACAAGTCTGAGAGAAGCTTTTGATAAATATGGAGAAGTTATTGAAGGTATATATTAATTTGGCTTATAACATTGTAAATGTAAGCCCAAGGGTGCTTCATGATGATTTTTTTGGTGCGTAGTTTGCGGAACTGTTCTGATATTCTTCATTAAAATTCGTAGCATACTTGCACAAGGATTCAACTTGAAATCAAGTTGTTGAGTGTTACTTGCATGCTTGTGTCACAGGAACAAAAGTGATGTTTGAGAGTGCAACCACATGTTTGTTTCTGTTTGATATTCTTAATTTGATGACTATGGTTTTGAACTTGAAACAAGAAATTTTGAATTCGCGTCTGTGCATGACTGGTATCTATCTGCCTTAAGTTTTCCTAATGGCTCTGTAATATCACTGAGCCTTGCTTCCATGTTCTATCCATTATAAGATAAATGTGACTGTGCATTGCATGTTCCCCAGCATTTTGGTATGTTGTGTTTTGCCAAAACTTGGTGAATCTTCATTGCTTCGGCTCAAGCATTATCCCTACTCCTTTATGCATAGACATCATTCTTGGGAATAGAAAAGAGTTATGTGTTTCTGTTGAGATCCTTTGGCGTTGAAATATGTGTTTGGGGAGGCTAGGTTTTATGTTATGAGAAGTTGAATGCTTTGCAACTAACACTGACCTTGTTGACATTTCTTGCAGCAAGAGTCATTATCGATCGTGATTCTGGTAGGTCCAGAGGGTTTGGCTTTATTACTTACACTAGTGGTGAGGAGGCTTCTTCTGCTATCCAGGCCTTGGATGGACAGGTACTGATTCCTTGTGTTTTTTCTGTCTTCATGACTCAGTAGAAGATTAGTGATGTGCTGGTCATAAAATTGTTGTTAACGTTATTATGTAACGGTATCAGGGACTATCTTTCTTAGCACATTTCTCATAATTTATAATTAGCCAATGGTCATGAACTGAATTTCAAGAAGCTGAAATCTCTACAGAAACAACAAGATTATTGTCATTTGCTGGAAGGTCACTTTCCATGTCAGCCAATGCTGCTTCTTGAGCAGATCTCCTTTAGAAATTCCAGATCATTATAGAGGAATTTAGAAATGATATTTTTCATTGTGACAGTTTAGCATGTATCTTTTTTGTTTCTATTTGTTTTGGGAGGGCTAGCTATTCTTGTCATTGATTTTCCATTTGATAATGTTTAAACAAGTGTTGAACTACATTTTAATGTGAAAAAGTTTTACCAACTGCTCTTTGTGTTGGGAAATATTTGTAGACAATTACAGTCTGATACAAAATGATGTGAAGAAAAAAGAAAAACATGATTGGTATTAATTTTGTTTCTTTGGTATAAAAAAGTTTCGTTACTATAGCTCTCTGTATGGTATATTGGTTTAGCTTTTTTAGTGTAATTTAATTTGGAACTTTAGTTGGCGTGATTCTTTTGAATGTTTATGCCAGGAACTTCATGGCCGTACAGTGAGGGTGAACTATGCAAATGATAGAGCACCGCGAACTGGAGGGTACGGTGGCGGCAGTTACGGCGGTGGCGGTGGTTATGGTGGCGGCAGTTATGGTGGTGGTGGTTATGGTGGCGGTGGGTATGGTGGTGGTGGTGGTGGCAACTATGCCCAAGGTGGCACTAATTACGACAGTGGGAGCAGTGGCAATTATGGCGGTGGTAACCAGAGTTTTGGTGGAGGTAGTGGTGGCAGTTATGGAGGAGGCAACTATTCCCAAGGCGGCACTTATGCAAGTGGAACTAATTACGACAGTGGGAGCAGTGGTAATTATGGTGGTGGCAACCAGAGTTTTGGTATTGCCAGTGGTGATGCTGGACTGAATGTAAGCTCCGCAAGTGATGGATTTGATGGAAGTACAGGATTGGGGCTTGGTGGTGATCAATTTGGTAGCAATGAAAGTGGCAACGTGGCTACTGCGTCCGGGGGTTTTGTCCCAGACGATTCGGTAGTGGGAAACTATAGGGATGATGATGATGAGCCTGACGACTATGCCAACAAAAGGGCCTAAAAGAGTATCTAGAAAAACTTTGCAATAATTGGGAATGCTGAGAATATGAAGTGATTGAATTTACTTCTTTCAGTTTACCAAGTCTTGTTTATTGCCTTTAGCCCCACCCCCACCCTCTCTCTGAACTATTTATTTCTTCAATTCTGGATTCGGCTTTGTAAACTTGAAGTTTGTTGCAATTTTAAGTTGCAAATTTTTATATTTGGAAGTGTTGGTAGAATGTTTTGTTGATTCAGTGAAAAGAACTGCATATATTTTGTTCAGCCTTTTTACATTTGTTTTCTTGAATGAAATGATATTTCATGCTGGTTCATTAAGCAAGCTGATTTTGATTATGAAGTATGGGCATGACACAGACTGAAGATGTTATTTTCAATTAGAACATTGTTTGATGTCATGCACTTGTAATACTGAAAACTAGGTGGGGCATAAAGTTCTCTTGCCATTTTGCATTTATTTTGTAATGGATGTGCTATTTTTATTTGATTTTGATCTCACATCAGCTGTTTTATGACGAATTGCAAAAGTTTAAAACGTAGTTTTGAGATCTTCACTCAAGTCCAAATAAAGATATCAAAATGATATCGTTATAACTTTAAATCTCAATCCTTTTTGGACGTGGCGTGTTGTGATCCAAAACATTAAAAATTGCACTACAGGGAGTGCACTGCAAATGTTTTGAATGTCATAAAATGTAGAAGATTCGAGTTTTGAATGTCATAAAATGCAGACTATTTGAATTCTTTTATGAGTTCTTTTATGACATGAATTTCTTGACATTCCATGTCAACTTGTGAATTCATGACTCAGAGAAGGCTCTTCACATGGTTATGAAATTGCATAATAAGTATAAGATATATTTGGTATAGGTTTTTCCAAAATGAAAGCCGATAAATTGAAAATAAAATTAGAAACATCTCTCTTCTCTAGCTTCTCAATATATTTTTTTGCTTTCAAATTATTGCTACCTAATTAGTTATAAACAGAAAGCTCATTGACACAAATGTCCAAAATATAAAAATTACAAACAATCCTATTAAACTAGATCAAACAACGCCATATATATTATCAAAATATTACACTGAAACTCTTGTTCCAATGTACTATGGTGAGTCTCATTAATTTTTAAATATGATTTTGAGTCTCATTATTATTATTATCAATTTTTTAATAAATATAATGAACCCTACAAGTAAACAGTCAATTTATTGTTGTGTAGATATGCATGGGAGGTAAAATATATCTAGTGACCTTTTTTTCTTCCAAAAAATAGTAGTGAATAGTGAAACACTAGTCTATGCTGAACTTGGCTATTTTGGTAGCTGAAATTAGAGGCATTGAGGATGGCATAGTGAAAATTTCACAAAACCGCCGAGCTGAGAGTAAAGATGTCAATTAATGTGAAAGACATGAAATCCAATTGATCAAAAGGGCAAATACAAAAGCAAAAGAAAGAACAAGAAACAAAAATACAGGGCATTCTCTACTTTTTACTCAAAATTTCAACTTCTTTCTGGCTACTTGCTTTTGTGAGTTCAATATTTTCTCGAGGAGGAAAACTTTCAAGAAGAAAAAGGGAAAGAAAGAAGAATTTGTGACTGCCATTAATGAAAAATTGTTTTACCTCTCTATATATATGCTGCAAAATCTTCTCTTGTTCTGTTCAATGTTCTTATTCATCCTCAGAAAACAATCGCTTTTCAGCACTTAAAATTACAGAAGAACCTTTCCTGGTTTTCTCCACAATCTTCTTTATCAATAATTTTTCTGTCTCATCATGGCCATTTTCACTTTCATCTCTGCTAAAACCACCATTCCCAGATGAAAAGTGCTCATCCAACGTCCTTACCTCGCGATTATTTAGTGCCGGTGATGCTTTACCATTTTGATCAAACACTGGCAGGGCTTTTTGATGGTTTTTCTGACCTCCTGATGTCAAATCACCTTCCTCCAACTCATTTATCTTCATGAATTCATCATGTGCCTCATTATAAGAGTATAAAGCCTCCCTTGATAGATCAACAACCTCAGGTTGGTCTATGGCATTTAGTTCTTCCATCACAATTGGACTTCCCCGGTAAGAGGAGGATCTAAATTCACTGTCCAAAAAATCCCTACAAAAAATCTTACGCTCTGATTCCATGAAGTGAACCTTCCTCTGGCTGTTTTCAAGTGCTGTCTCGAGCTCCTTGACACGGTCTTCTAGTCTGGACTGAATGACTTCATGCAGACACAAGGTTAGCTGTCGGGGAGAGACCGCATAGTTAGCAGAGTGAGGGGTGGAGGTCCCACTTCCATCTTGGTCTGCATAAGGTTGGGCACCGGCTTGGCTTGCAAATATGTCAGATCTCAATTCGCCCTGAGTGATGTCTGGTACAAAGTCCGGGTCAAGCTGCAGCGAGTTTATGCTCCATCAAATCTCATAAAACCAACAAAATAACATGATTACCGTAACATAAGAGAGTTCATTCTAACTGTACGCAAAGCAAACGTTCAAGGTGCACCTATTGCTGTTAGTTATGTACCTTAAAAATAGACGAAAAATATATAAAGCAATTATCTGGTACATTACCAATGCTAACTTTGACATGAGCATTGAGTATCATTTAACAAAAACACTTCCAGTCAAGGATTCTAATATGTGAGAAAACAAATCATTGTCAACATGTTTCATTACGTTTCAATAGAAACTTAGAAATTTCAGTTTTCCAATAACGTTTGCGTCAGTTTCCTAGAGACAGAAACATTTCAGCCGTTTCGATGAAAATGAAACGAAATTTCGTTCCTTTTTTCTAGAAGGTTGTCCAATTTTCAAAACTATTTGTCACGAGTAAACTCCGTTGAAATTTGATATTTTGAGTCACTCTGGATAAATAAATTTAAAAAAGAGCAATGATACAATAAAAAATGGGAAGGGGAAACCAAAGCATGGTGTTTTTTAAGAATAAGTGCAAGATTTTGTGATAGGTAAGTAAGGAGACTCAAACTTGAGTCTCTTTATTGGCGGGATGTGGTCTAAGCCACTGGGTTATCTACTAGGGGACATAAGTGCAAGATTTTTACATCCAACATTGTCCATAATAATTAGGAAATGTGCCAAAATATGGTATAGGGTGTGAGCAACTGGTCATGCATGCTAGCTTTGATGCAAACTTTTGAAATGATTTAAATATTTCAAAAAAAAAAAAAAAATGTCGTACTTGCCTACTGGTGAAAGCAGCAAAGGTGTAAAATACTAAAGACTACATAATAAGTACTTGGCAATGGAAAGGCTGCAAAGTTCAAAGTCTAGTTGGTCAACGATGCCAAAGTAATGTATATGAAATTTATCTGAAGTTCAAACCACACAGAATTCATATTTCATCCTGTTTGACAACACAATTAAGTACATAAATATTGAATGTATCCAATTGTTTTCCAATGTAGTGTGTTCGATGACGCGCAATCGCCAACCACTTAAATCTAAAAGTACTTTTTACTTCTAAAGTTAGAGCGACTTGACTTATTGCTGAATGCTACCAAAAATGATTAGTAAAAGTCCGTTTTCATTTTTAATCTCAATTTACAAAGTTACATTGAAAATTTCAAGCTTAATAGTCAGCATACAACTATTTTAATACGAGAAATGCTATGTATCCCAAATATTCTACCAAACTTCTCACATGGGGTGGGACTCACACAAATCTACATGTGTGTGGGTCCCACACCCATGTGAGAGATTTGGTAGAATATTTGGGATCCCTAGCATAACTCTTTCAGTACACAAGTTTTTTGGTACTTCATTTTCAGCTTTTTTAAACAGCCCCAAAGTATTTGAAGAGGTGTTGAAGCAAAACAATTATGGAAGTAGACACGAGACAGGTAAGCAAAATTTTGGCCATGCCTGGTTTAACTTTCTAAAACTAATTCCACCTTTACATTCTAATGTTACATTTGGTTTAAGTTTTCAAATCATGATTCTAAATCAATTTCAAAGCATATTTTGAAAACATGTTTGGTAAACCGATAGTTTTTGAATTTTTGGTCTACCCAGTCGTCTGCCCGAACATCCGGGAGGATGCCCGGCTGGTTGACCGGAACATGACTTTTTTTTTGCAATTGCCAATCGCCACCTGTTATTTGAGAGAAAAAATTTTCAATAGAGTTTTGAATTGTGTGTTTGGTTATGAGTTATAATTATTCAATTAAGTTTTGAAAACTCTTTTCAAAACTCATAACCAAACAACTTTTCTCATTTCATATGTCACATCAAAAATTCAAAATTCAATTCAAAACTTTTTTCAAAACTCATAACTAAACAAATTTTCTCTTTTCAAATCATAATTCCAAAACTCACAACTCAAAATATAACTCTATTCTTAAATCATAATTCTAAAACTCTACCAAACGCTACCTTTGTTTTCTTAAAACACTAATCAAAGGTCAATAGTGAATTCCAATAAATCAAGTCTATATTTACCTCAACAAAATATAAATAAATAAATAATAAATAAAGACTTTTTGCCGATTACCTCAACTAGATCAGACAATCTTCCCTCCAAACTTGATGAATTCATGTTTAGTTCCAACCTTTCCAGTTCAGCTTCAAGCTCTGCTTCAATTTTACTCATAGATTCAGAATCCTCCTCTGCTTTCTGATCAGGCAATTCTTTACTGTCAGATTTTGTTGAACCATCCAAATTCTGTTCAGATGAAAATGAATGTGGTGCCCTTTTGTTATAAGAACGGCAATATGCATCTTGTGATTCATAATCCTCAATGGCAAGCTCTTTCACGGTTAACGAATCTTTCATCTCAAGTTCATCTTGTAGATCTTGAACCAAGTTTTCAGTCTGCTTCAACAAGTCATTCAATTTTTCTACCTCCCTTTTATTTGCTAATAAAGAAGATAACACGCCTACAGATAATCCAAGACCAAAAAGAAATGCCCCATGGGATGATCCTGATCAATGTGAAAATATTAGGAATCAGAATCAGAAAAAAAAACATTATTCAAGTAAATGAATTGAGCACCACACAACCTACAAAATGTCATAAAATGGAAACCTACCTCACTATAATGTCTAGGCATGTATGTAATTGCAAGTGTGAATGATTTCATTCAGAATTTTTTAATTCCCTCATACATTAGTAGCTATAGGTTATTAAAAAGAGCCATCCAAGATACAGGTTGACTGGCATTAGCACTTCATTTGTAGAGCCCAAAAGGGGAGGGAAGGGGGGGAAGGGGAAGATAAAAAAGTGAAACAACATAAAAGAAGGACAAAAAAGAAGAAGATTCCATCTATGAAAGCTATTTTTCAACATAGGCAGCTAATTCAAAAATATGGGAAGACGAGTTTCAACTTAATACATTGGTATAATTAAAGACACATACAATGGGGCAGTGACTAGTGTAAGAACTGTAGAAGGAGAAACAATTGAATTTCCAACAACTGGTTCACATCCAAGATCAACATTAAGACCTTAACCTTTTGCATTTGTTATGAATGAACTTACTAAGAACATTCAAGAGGATATCCCTTGTAGTATGTAATTACTTGCAGACATATAATTGCAGTTGACAAAACATGAGTAAACTTTAAATTAGAATTGTGGTGAGATACTTCAGAATCTAAAGGATTCAAGTTAAGTAGGACAAAGACAAAACATATGGAGTGTAAGGGATGAAGGTCGAGTAAAACTTTGATGGGATTGTCCGAGATCTAAAGGGGGTTTTTCGGTATCTTCTTTTTATGGCAAACTTGTGGGGGATAATGCTGGTGTGTTTCCTTGGAAGAGCATTTGGGTAACGGGGTCACCGTCTAACGTTGCTTTTTTCATTTGGACAGTTGCTCTGAGACATATTCTGACTATTGATAATTTAATCCAGCAAAGGCATTGTTTGGTTAATTGGTGTTGCATGTGTTGTAGGGATGCGGAAACAATGGATCATTTACTTCTTCATTGCCCGGTTGCATCGCGACTTTGAGTTTCATTGTTGCATTGTTTGGTTTGGTGTGGGTGTAGCCGGGGTTTGTGTTGGGTGTGTTAAAAAGTTGGGGTGGGGCTCGGGTGGAGAAGAGGCGTCGGAAAGGCGTGGGTTCTTGCGTCTTATTGTTTGCTTTGGTTGGTGTGGTTGGAGCAGAATAGGCGAGTTTTTTAGGATGTGTGTCATTCCGTTCATGGTTAGAGAATAGGTTGTTGATGGTTTTGTATAGTTGGGTTACGGGTTCGGTTGATCTAAATGTTTTGGCTTTTATAGATTTTGTAGAGGATTTGATTAGTTAGTCATGTTTGGACCCTTTGTGGGGTGAATTTTTGTATTTTTTGCATCATCTTGATGCTTTTCTAATAAAGTTTGATTATTCATCCCAAAAAAAAAAAAAAAACTTTGATGGGCATGAGATACCAAAGAATTATCAAGTTTGAGGAGATTGACAGTCACAAGGTCAACCGCATCCTGTTAAACCCTGGTTCGTTGGTCAACCCTCTGCCCATGCTGAAGGTGACTAGTCTTTCCAAGCAAGGTCTGAGGTATGAAGCATCGAGTGACTGACACTCTCTCTCAGCTCTCGTATCCGTGTCTAGGACATGGACATGTCCGTACTCATCTCAGACAAGTGTCGCATCAAAATAAGTGTCTGAATTTTTTACATATTTTTTGAACTCTCTTTTATTTTTTTGAACAGCAACGAAGACACTATACCATTAAACAAGTAAAAGGAGTTACAAGACATCTCTGACACATCATGATACATTGAGGACACATTTACCACAATTTTTTTTCACCGATTTGAAATCAATTGAAAGTAACTTACAGCCTATGGTTGCTTGGAAGTCAGATGAGCAATAAAATTGTATGACAGCTATCTCAAACTTGTATGAAATAGTCTTTTATGTTTTATCATATTAAAATCATGCACACATGGAAAAGAAAATTCAGCCAGAGTGAGAGAAGCACACCTGCTAGTGAATGGAGGCTTTTTCCACTGACCTTTTTACTAGAACTGCTCAATTTACCACCCAGCTCCTTTCTTTTTTAAGTTTCACATTTGGGAGCTCCAAAGACCCAACATGTGGCAGTGGAGGAACCCCAAATACAGTCTCATGCTCTGCTAAACATATTTCCTTATGCGGCTTATTTTTCTCAGTTTCAATCTGCAAATTGAAAGAATTGTCCCCTCCTTTGTGGATTATTTTCTTTCCATCTGTCACAAAGAATGGTTTCACTGTTGGTGAAGATAGTAAGGGAACAGAATTAAGCACATACTCTTCCATTCGAGCATGTTCCTTATATAATTGAGCCATTAGGCAACTTTCTAGGGAAGTCAGAGGCTTAACGAATTGCCTATTGGATTGTCTACTACTAAGAGATCGTCGTTTCTTTGCAAGACCATAAGCAATGCCCATTTCTTTCATAGAAGGTTCACGAGATAAATCGCCAACATTCTCTCCCACATTGCCCTTTACTGTCAATCCTTCTGTAACTACTTGAAGGTGTTCATTCTGCAAGCACACAGGAGGACACAAACTTGATATAGAAAGTACATTGCAATCCTTGTGATTATCTGAATGAACCAGTTTTTCACAGTCAAACCCACTAGTCAAAGCCATCTCTGGTGCAGAAGCACTATGTGCAGCTTGTTCCGTTTCTGTAAAAACATCTTCACCTAGTATTTTTCTTGGTGTCAATCTTTGGAAAGAACAGCTCTTGTCACAAAGGTGGGCCATGGAAGGTGGTGATTCAGGTTTCACAAACTTGGAATCCCCAGAAGAAAACTCTGATGACCTTTCCCTATCCATCGAACGATTCTTCTTCCAACACTTGGTTACATAGCCGGCACCAGCAGCTGCAACAGCAATCCATAAATCCATGTCTTCCTACCTTTCCCAGCAAGAACACTACCCAAATTCAACAATACAAACTTTCCTTTTTGTTTCAATTCTCAGCATGAAAAACCCGAAGACAAAAATTTCCATGAATCCAAACAATGCTGAAATCCTAGAACCAAAAGCCCTCCAATTCTGTGAGGCAATAATAATCAAATGAAAACAAACAATCCCCCCTGATTCACAACCAAGATACAATGCCTCAACTCAAGAACCAATAACACTCTATTTCTTTAGGGCAATAATCAATTGCAAAACCCTCTAATTCTGTGAGGCAATAATCAAATAAAAACAAACAATTCCTGCTAATTCACAGCCAAGATACAACTATTTCTTTAGAGCAATAATCAAATGAAAACAAACTATCTCCACTAGTTCACGATCAAGATATGATCCCTCAATTCAAGAACCAAGTACAATTTATTTCTTAGAGCAATAATAATCAATTGCAAAACCCTCAAACCCAGACACAAATTGTCAACCAAAAAGGCATATTAAAAAGCAACAAATGAATCAGAGCCCCAACGCTAGAAACATAAAATGCTAGCCAGAGCCCCAAATACACTGCTCCTTCAACCTCCAAAGAATCAGACTCATATCAGAAACAACAACAACACATCAGACCAAGCTGAGGACAGATATCAGAAATTCAAGCAATAACCATTTGAAATCAATCCCTTCACTGCAAAACCCATTAATAAAAAAGAACCCATAATCAGCAAGAACCCAACATTACCAATGTGTGAACCGCAAACCTATAAAATGCAAAACCCACAAATGGAGTGACCCATTTTTCGCCAAAGCTCACAAGTACAGTATCAAGCCATGGACTATGAGAAGGAGAAGAAAGATTATGAGGTAAAAAAAAGGCTTACTTTTCTGATTCTGAAATCGAAAAGGCTGATTTTTCAGAAAGAAAAGAGATGTTTGGCAAACCTAGCGGACCCAAGATTCGACGACGATGCGATTCTTGTTGCTGTGAAGAGATTTTGGTTTTGGGTTTGGATTCCTCGGAATCATAACACCCATTTCCTATCTACACAGAGACGATACCGCTACACAGGGAGAAATACAAAAATATATATATATATATATATGAATAATTCTTGGGACCCCTTTTGGGGGTCACCCCTCACCCCTTTGCCGCGTGGCGGGTGGTGATTGGAGGAGCAGGAAAAAGAAGAAAAAGAAAAAGAAAATGTAACCAATGAGAGAGAGAGGGGGTCAAAGGGGTGGGGGGAAAAGGGGGATGAATCATTATTGTATATATATATAGTGCTAAGAATGAAATTACTATTGCCAGGCGCAAAAAAAAAAAAAAAATTTAATAACGTGACGCTTATTTTGGAAAGTACTGGTAGCCAATATATGAATAAAGATTCGTCGCTCGAATTTTTCTCTCCCTAATCTTTCGAAGGCTTAAAACGACGTCGTTTTAGGCATTCTTTTTCTTTCTTTTTTTCTTCTTCTTCTTCAACGAGTCTGAGACAGAGGGAGAGGGAGAGAAGAGAGGGGAGCAGCAGCTCCGACCGCCTCCGACCGCCGTCGTCGCAGCAACAGCTCTGATCGCCGTTCGTCAGCTCGTCGCAGCCCGTTCGTCGCAGCAACAGCCCGTCGCCCGTCGCAGCCCGTCAGCTCGTCGCAGCTCCGGCCCCACCTCCGCCTCCTCCTCCCCCTGTGGTTATGGCCCCCTCCAGTCCTCCTCCTCCTTCCTCCTCCTCCTCCTTCCTTCTCTTCTCTTCTCCTTCTCTGCTTCTGAAAAAAAAAAAAAAAAAAAATTAGGGGGATTCGGGGGAGCTCATTTTCGAGCTCCCTAGCATTACTCCCAATATATATGTGTAATTCGAATAAGTAAGTATAAAAATAAATAATAAAAAAATTAATATTGTAATATATATATTATTTAAATAGTAAGAATGTTGTTAATGAAATTTAAGATCTTAAGTTTAAATTTTGTTCATGTAAATAATATTTTTTTATTTTAAAATAGAAAAATTTGTCACGTGACAGGTTCAAATCTTGGTCATGCATTTGAATAATATTTTTTTATTTTAGGATATAAAAATTTGTCACGTGACAGAATGAGAAGTTACTACACTATTAGACACCAAGTTATGTCCTCACATATATAATAGTATAGATGTTAAAAGTTGATTTTTTAATTTTTTTGATGTTTTAAAAAAAAACGTGTAAAAAAGTAGAGAAATAATATGACCTAAAAAAGTTTTAAGAAGTTAAAAAAATAAGTGTCATTTTAGGAACATGGTAAAAAGCCACGTTTTTGGACAAAATGTCTAAAAATGTGGCTGCCAAAAACGCCAGAAAAGCCATTTGGCAAGTGTAAAAAACGCAGCCGTAAAATTACAAATTAGGGCCTATGAAAAAAAAATAAAAAAATAAATCTCTTATGTTGGATAAGGGTATTTTGGTCATTTTAATTTGATTTGACACCATAAATAAATATTAAACTAAAAAGTAAAAAGCCAGTTTTTTACCAACTTCCCAAATCACTTCCAAAAAAGTTAAAAAACTTGGTAAAAATCAAAAGCCAACTTTTTACCAATTTCTCAAAATAACCCAACTTTTAACCGAGTTGATAAAAACAAGCATAAATATCGTTTTACCTACTTATCTGTGCAGACTCATGAGATCTGTTAGGCTAAGTTGGGTTCGGGTCATATGACAATAAGCTAAAAAAGCAAATTTTTTTGCTTTTTTAGCCAAGGAAGTCAGATTTTTTTAGTCAAACAAACCAGTTTTTTGTCAAAAAAAGTTACTAATAAAGCTAAAAAGTTAACTTTTTACCAACTTTTCAAAACACTCCATGATAATAAGGGATTTTGTATCTGTCAAAATTTGATTTGACTATAACATCCGGCCTCCATATCTATCCAAGTCCAGTCCAAAAAGTAATTATAAATTTCAAACCCTCCTATCGGGCTATATATTAAATAATAAAAAAATATTTCATAATTAAATTCAATTATACATTATATTTCTTAAATAAATATATTGACATCAATATAAATTGAAAAATTTTATGTATAAATTGAATGATTTCTTAAATAAATTTAATTGTATATCATCATAATTGTGAGTTTTAATAAAATCAATAAAGATAAAGTTTAAATCACAATAAAAAATATATATTATAATTAATTAATTAATTTAATAGCAGGCTGGGCTGGGTTGAAAGTATAAATCTCAAGTCCAACCTATTAATATTGTAGTGACCCCGACTTCTGATTAATGTTAATTCGCACTTAATTATGCATTGTAGCAGATTAGGAAGGATTTGGGATTTATTTGCATGTGTATTGCATTATTTATGTGTTTCTATCTGTTTGCCATAAAATGATCTGTTCATATTTTTGACTTTAAACTGCGAATTGAAAGCCCTATCGGCGACCGATTCAGAAATTGAGAGTAGTGTTTTATACGTAAGAATATATGTGATTTTATGGTAGGTTTAATTAAAATTTGGTTCGGAGCGATTAATTAAATTAAATAATGCTAGATTAAACATCAATTAAGTGAATGCAAGTTAATTACATCTTTGCCCTTGAGTGGGCCACTTTCTCACACATTGTTTAGGATTGATTCACACACATTTTCAGCCATTTCCCTTGTCCAAACCGTGAGTAAGAGGGAGAGTGAGAGGAACTTGGTTTCATCAAGATTTTGGCTTGGAAAATTTGAGGATTTGTAGACGAACTACACAATTGAGCTAGCACACCTTGAACTCAAGACTTAAGGTAAGAGATTTCCCTTTCAATTGTGAATTTAAGATTAATTCTTACATGGTTCATGGTTAATTAGTGTCTAAAGTCAAGAATTGGTTTAAATGTTGAATTGAGTAGTAATTCATGCATGCATGCATAAATTTCCATGTTTTGGGTTTGAATTCTAAGATTTCTTCCATGCATGTATTAATTTCACTCACATTGTGGCCATTTATTTTTTTGTCCATCAAATTATCAAGTTTGATCATGTTTTGGAGGGTTTGGTTTCAATGAGATTTTTGCATGTTACATTCAAGTTTTGTTCTTGAGATTTTATTTGAAATTGTGTTCAATTGACTCACCCTTGGGTTTTGATTTTACAAATTGATCTTTGAAACATCTTATACTATGAGTTTACAAGTGTTTTCCAGAAAATGGGCCCAAGAGGTCGAGTTTTGAGATGTTGAATACTTGGTTTGAGCTCGGGAGGCAAATCTGGAAATTCCAGAATTTGGCTTCCTCGCTCGAGCGAAGGATTTCACGCTCGAACGACCATCGTTTGTTCAGAGCTACGCTCGAGTGAAGGAATGGTGGCTCGAGCGTAAATTGCAAGCTCTCAGGTTTTTGGTGCACGCAGACTCACGCTCAAGCGACGAGACCTACGCTCGAGTGAAGAGCTGTGTCTCACGCTCGAGCGAGCATCGAGCGGACATCGAGCGTAGAATTTCAACAACCAGTACTTTTGCATTTTTACAGACCGCTCGAGCGAAGGAGTCTATGCTCGAGTGACCCCTCTGTTTTGACAAGCTCGCTCGAGCGAGACCCCTGTTTTCAGCAAGTTTTGAAAAATGTTTTCCAAGGCATCTTTGCATCCTCATTTCATCCTAGGCATTCCTAGGCCATGTTCTAGACCCCATAATGAGGATAAGAGATTAGAAACACATTAAGAGCCAATGAAATAAGTTTTGTACAATTAGAACGTGTGTTTCAAGTGTGCATCTGTTATGTGTTGTGTAGGTCACGTGCCACGTACCGTTTGACCAAGTTTACTCCGTCTGTCTGTCTCAAGGCCCACTGTGAGTAATAACTCTGTAAAGTTATGTTTCACCTAAGTACTTTCTGACTGGTATGGTATAAGCTGTTTTTCTGAAATGTTATCTTACGAATTATGAATGAATGTCCAATTTTCTGAAAAGTATTTGTGGCACCCTTAGTTCACGTGGCCCTCGCCCGGGGGTAACAATACCGCGGCCAATCTGCACGTGGCCCTCGCCCGGGGTAACAATACCGCGGCCAATCTGCACGTGGCCCTTGCCTGGGGGTAACAATACCATGGCTACTTGCGCCAAGATATGGACCTTATGGTCGTTGGTACCAACTATATATGTGGGTCTCTGGACCAATCTGATCTGATAGCTAATGGGTGTACCACGTATGATCTTATGCAAAATCTGAATATGAACATGAGTGTGTATCTGACCTATTTCTGTTTTGAAATCTGAATATTTCTGATTTAAATACTGGATTCTAACTTGTGATGGACATCATTCATAAAACCCCTTTACTCTGTTATTATTCGCTGGGCTTTCGCTCACAGTTTATATTATGTATGTAGGTGAGCCGGCACATGACCAGGGCCAGAGTTGACGGCCTTCTGTTCGTTTTTGTCAGCCAACTGTTGTGCCTCCCGAGGAGGTTCCGAACGAAGTCTAATGCCATGGCTGTTTTTGTACCTCATGCTAGTTTTGTGTTTGCACTATAGTCAGGTCTTGGGAAGTACATTCTGTAAATGCCTTGTAAATATTGTGTATCTGGACTGGCATGTTTATGTATATTAAATAAGTTTAAAATGTTTCTGCCTCATGTACGTTATCACAGCTCATTGGACCTTGTCTATTTTGTATTATTGCTTCCGCAGCCCCTTATTATTTGCTAATCTGTTCGAGGCCTTTGGTAATCCACGGATTACTGGCCGGTTACGGGCTAAACCTACAGGGGGGTTTGGGTCGTGACAGAGTGGTATCAGAGCACGTGTTCTACCGCACACAAGGTCCGTATGAGCTTAGGTGTCCTAGTAAGAGTTAGGGGCATTCCATCTGCATGTGTGAGTGTGTGGTAATGCAACTGAATATGAAAACTGAATGTACATTTAAATCAAATGAATTGAAGGAAACGAATAAGATTATGCCTGTGTTTATTATCATTTGATGTCTGTATAGTAAGATGGAGAATGCAAGGGGAAGTGGTGAAAGTGAATCTTCAGAGGCTCGCATGGGCCGAATGGAACAGATGCTTGCAGCATTGACTGAAACCTTGACACAACAACAGAGACAACAACCTTTGCCCCCTCCACCAGCACAAGCCGAGGCAGATAATAATGACATCATCAATCTGACACAGAAATTCATGAAAATGAAACCGCCAACGTTCTATGGTGGAATTGAACCTTTGAAAGCAGAGACGTGGCTACTTGAAATGGAAAGTTGTATGAAGTGTTCCTTGTACCGAAACTCAGAAAGTCCTCCTAGCCACCTACACTCTGAAAGATGAAGCCGCAGGTGGTGGTTACTGATCCGAAATGGCAATGGGAATATGACATGGGCACAGTTTAATGCTATCTTCTACGACAAGTACTTTCCCCAATGTTTCAGGGATCGGAAAGTGTCGGAATTCCAAGAACTTAAACAAGGAAGAATGGCTGTAGCAGAGTATGAAGCTAAATTCACCGAACTGGCACGGTTTGCTCCACATATGGTGGATACTGATTACAAGAAAGCACGGAAGTTTGAGGGAGGGCTGGACCTGGAAATATTTGACCGAGTGGGTGTCCTAAAATTACCTACTTATGTGGAGGTACTCGACAGGGCATTGATGGCAGAAGCCACAATAGCAGCTAAGAAACAAACTACAACACCAACAACAGAATGGAGAGGAAAGAGGACCGGATTCAGTTTCAAGAAAGGTCGGTCAGTTTCGAAAAGGCAATATACAGGATCCTCCAGCAGCTCTAGCCAAAGTAGCGGATCTACTCCAAACTGCCCCGACTGTGGAAAGAAGCACAGAGGTGCTTGTTATCGAACATCAGGTGCGTGTTTTTGCTGTGGCAAGACTGGCCACATGGTGAGGGATTGCCCGATGAGATCCAACGAGGTTAACCGTCCTATGACAAGTTCCACCGGGTCTGTTTCCGCAGCAAGACCAAATGCAAGGGCCGACGTTAGAGGGAATGCAAACAATGAAACATTAAGGCAAGGGAGAGTGTTCGCCTTAGTGCCTGGTGACGTACCCAACACCTATACTGTGGTGTCAGGTACACTCTCTGTATGTTCTCAAAATGCATGTGTACTGATAGATTCTGGTTCTACACATTCCTTTGTATCGCATGCTTTCTCTCGAAAATTGACTAGACCACTAGAACAAATGACATATGTGTTATCTGTATCCACACCGTCTGGGGATTCTATGATGTGTGCTCATGTTTATCCAGCATGTGATATTATGATTGGCGATATGATGTTGTATGTGGACTTATTACCCTTGGACATTAATCATTTTGATTGTATTTTGGGGATGGACTGGTTGACTAAATACTGTGCTACCATTGACTGTGCAAATAAAACTGTTGTGTTTCGACCACCGGGTATGCCCGAATTTACTTTTATTGGGAATGGGGTAGTTCCTCCCCCATATTTGATTTCGGCTATGAAAGCTGTAAAGCTCCTTAGGAAGGGATGTAGGGGTTATCTGTGTTGTATACTGACTGCACCATCTGACGGTACTACTGTAGAAACAATCCCTGTTGTTTGTGACTTTCCCGACGTGTTTCCGACTGACTTACCTGGGGACTTAGTTGATAGAGAAATTGAATTCACTGTTGAAGTGTTTCCGGGGACACAACCTATTTCCAAGACTCCCTATAGAATGTCTACCTCTGAATTGAAAGAATTGAAAACCCAACTTCAGGAACTGTTAGACAAGAAATTTATCCGTCCGAGTACTTCACCTTGGGGTGCTCCAGTTTTGTTTGTTAAAAAGAAGGATGGGTCTTTGAGATTGTGTATAGACTACCGAGAACTGAACAAAGTGACTATCAAGAATAAATACCCTCTGCCCCGAATAGATGACTTGTTTGATCAACTTCAGGGTGCCCAAGTGTTTTCCAAAATTGACCTCAGGTCCGGGTATCATCAATTAAAGGTTAGAGCTGAGGACATAGAGAAAACTGCATTCCGAACTAGATATGGACATTATGAATTTTTAGTAATGCCGTTTGGGATGACCAATGCACCTGCAGCTTTCATGGATCTTATGAATAGGGTGTTTAAATCATATGGATGACTTTCATTGTTGTATTTATTGATGACATTTTGATTTATTCTAAAGACAGGGAAGAACATGAGAACCAGCTGAGAACTACCTTACAGATTTTGAGAGAGAAGAGGTTGTATGCTAAATTGTCCAAGTGTGAATTCTGGCTTGACAGTGTGGCATTTTTGGGACATGTAATCAACAAGGATGGAGTTTCTGTTGACCCTCAGAAAATTGAAGCCGTCGTGGATTGGCCTAGACCGACAAATGTGACAGAAGTCCGAAGTTTTCTGGGACTTGCAGGTTACTACAGGAGGTTTGTGAAAGACTTTTCCAAGCTTGCCCTGCCATTGACTCAGTTAACTCAGAAAAATGTGCCATTTGACTGGAATGAACAAAGAGAGGCAGCTTTCCAAGAGTTGAAAACCAGGTTAGTGACTGCACCAATCTTAACTTTGCCTAATGGTACTGATGGGTTTCAAGTGTACAGTGATGCTTCCTATAAAGGCTTGGGGTGTGTACTAATGCAAAACGGAAGGGTGATTGCCTATGCTTCTAGACAACTTCGACCTCATGAAAAGAATTACCCAACACATGATCTTGAGTTAGCAGCTGTGGTATTTGCTTTGAAAATCTGGCGCTACTACTTGTATGGGGTAACTTGTGAGATGTACACCGACCATAAAAGTTTGAAATATTTCTTCACCCAAAAGGAATTGAACATGAGACAGAGATGATGGTTAGAACTAATCAAGGATTATGATTTGCAAATTTTGTACCATCCAGGGAAAGCTAATACCGTAGCAGATGCCTTGAGCCGAAAATCCAGTGCGAATTTCATGTTTGCTATCCAACCGAAAGGAATTGTTGACTGACCTAGAACAAGATGGGCTTAACTGCTATTCGCTCAACCTACAATTCTTGATGAGATCAAACAAAAACAATGTGAAGATGAATACTTGAAAAAGATCATAGGAATTTGATTCGAAGCCAAGGCCAGGATTTGTGTTTGAGAATGGTGTGCTGAAATTTCAGAATCGTCTTTGTGTACCCAATTGTGGTGATTTGAGAAAACGTATTATGACCGAAGCTTACAGTAGTAAGTTTGCTATGCATCCGGGGAACACGAAGATGTATCATAATTTGAAACAGAATTTTTGGTGGCCTGGAATGAAAAAGAGTATTGCAGACTTTGTGGCTAGATGTCTACATTGCCAACAGGTTAAAGCTGAGCATCAACGACTCGCTAGTTTGCTACAACCACTCCCAATACCGGAATGGAAATGGGAGCGCATTACCATGGATTTCATTGTGGGATTGCCTCGTTCTTCTCGAGGTATGGACTCTATCTGGGTTATAGTTGACCGTTTAACTAAGTCTGCCCATTTTCTGCCTGTCAAAACTATTTATAACGCTGATAAATTGGCCAATATCTATATGACTGAAATTGTGAGACTGCATGGAGTGCCAGTATCTATTGTGTCTGACAGGGACTCAAAGTTTGTATCGAGATTTTGGCAGAGTTTGCAACAGGCCTTGGGGACTGAATTGAGACTGAGCAGTGCCTATCACCCATAGACAGATGGCCAAACTGAACGAACGAACCAAACTCTGGAGGATATGCTCAGAATGTGTGTGTTAGACTTCCAAGGGAATTGGGAGACCTACTTGCCATTAGCTGAATTTGTGTACAACAACAGTTACCATTCAAGCATTGGGATGGCTCCTTACGAAGCTTTGTATGGAAGAAAATGTCGTTCTCCGATATGTTGGGCTGAAGTAGGTGATAGACCTTTGTTGGGACCGGAACTTGTGCAAGAAACAACCGAGAAAGTGAAACTGATCCAACAACGCCTGAAAACTGCACAGAGTCGGCAGAAAAGCTATGCTGATGTCCGAAGAAGAGATAGGGAATATGAAGTTGGGGACCATGTGTTTATCAAGGTGACCCCGATGAAGGGTCAAACTCGGTTTGGTGTTAAGGGAAAATTGGCGCCAAGATATGTTGGACCTTATGAAGTTCTCGAAAAGATCAATCCGGTATCGTATCGGGTAGCCTTACCTCCAGTAATGGAGCACATGCATAACGTTTTTCATATATCGATGCTTCGAGAATATTTGAGAGATCCACTCCACGTCATCGAACCGACACATGTGCTTCTGAAAGATGATTACACTTATGAGGAAAGACCTATCCAGATCGTGAATCATCGGATCAAAAGGTTAAGAAATAAAGGAATACCATTGGTAAAAGTTGATTGGCAAAACCACGGAGGAACCTATGCAACTTGGGAAACCGAGGAAGACATGATGAAGAGATTCGGATTTGTTCCCATTAGACCCAATGTTGATTCAGAATGAAGGTAATTCGAATTTGGAGGACCAAACTCTTTTAAGGAGGGAAGATTGTAGTGACCCCGACTTCTGATTAATGTTAATTCGCACTTAATTATGTCTTGTAGTAGATTAGGAAGGATTTGGGATTTATTTGCATGTATATTACATTATTTATGTGTTTCTATTTGTTTGCCATAAAATGATCTGTTCATGTTTTTAACTTTAAACTGCGAATTGAAAGCCCTATCGGTGACCGATTCAGAAATTGAGTAGTGTTTTATACTAGTAAGAATATATGTGATTTTATGGTAGGTTTAATTAAAATTTGGTTCGGAGCGATTAATTAAATTAAATAATGCTAGATTAAACATCAATTAATTGAATGCAAATTAATTACATCTTTGCCCTTGAGTGGGCCACTTTCTCACACATTGTTTAGGATTGATTCACACACATTTTCAGCCATTTCCCTTGTCCAAACCGTGAGTAAGAGGGAGAGTGAGAGAAACTTGGTTTCATCAAGATTTTGGCTTGGAAAATTTGAGGATTTGTAGAAGAACTACACAATTGAGCTAGCACACCTTGAACTCAAGACTTAAGGTAAGAGATTTCCCTTTCAATTGTGAATTTAAGATTAATTCTTACATGGTTCATGGTTAATTAGTGTCTAAAGTCAAGAATTGGTTTAAATGTTGAATTGAGTAGTAATTCATCCATGCATGCATAAATTTCCATGTTTTGGGTTTGAATTCTAAGATTTCTTCCATGCATGTATTAATTTCACTCACATTGTGGCCATTTATCTTGTTATCCATCAAATTATCAAGTTTGATCATGTTTTGGAGGGTTTGGTTTCAATGAGATTCTTGCACGTTACATTCAAGTTTTGTTCTTGAGATTTTATTTGAAATTGTGTTCAATTGACTCACCCTTGGATTTTGATTTTACAAATTGATCTTTGAAACATCTTATACTATGAGTTTACAAGTGTTTTCCAGAAAATGGGCCCAAGAAGTCGAGTTTTGAGGTGTTGAATACTTGGTTTGAGCTTGGGAGGCAAATCTGGAAATTCCAGAATTTGGCTTTCTCGCTCGAGCGAAGGATTCCACGCTCGAGCGACAATCGTTTGTTCAGAGCTACGCTCGAGCGAAGAAATGGTGGCTCGAGCGTAAATTGCAAGCTCTCAGGTTTTTGGTGCACGCAGACGCACGCTTGAGCGACGAGACCTACGCTCGAGCGAAGAGCTGTGTCTCACGCTCGAGCGAGCATCGAGCGGGCATCGAGCGTAGAATTTCAACAACCAGTACTTTTGCATTTTTACAGACCGCTCGAGCGAAGGAGTCTACGCTCGAGCGACCCCTCTATTTTGACAAGCTTGCTCGAGCGAAGAAAGCCACGCTCGAGTGAGACCCCTGTTTTCAACAAGTTTTGAAAAATGTTTTCCAAGGCATCTTTGCATCCTCATTTCATCCTAGGCATTCCTAGGCCATGTTCTAGACCCCATAATGAGGATAAGAGATTAGAAACACATTAAGAGCCAATGAAATAAGTTTTGTACAATTAGAACGTGTGTTTCAAGTGTGCATCTGTTATGTGTTGTGTAGGTCACGTGCCACGTACCGTTTGACCAAGTTTACTCCGTCCGTCCGTCTGTCTCAAGGCTCACTGTGAGTAATAACTCTGTAAAGTTATGTTTCACCTAAGTACTTTCTGACTGGTATGGTATAAGCTGTTTTTCTGAAATGTTATCTTACGAATTATGAATGAATGTCCAATTTTCTGAAAAGTATTTGTGGCACCCTTAGTTCACGTGGCCCTCGCCCGGGGGTAACAATACCGCGGCCAATCTGCATGTGGCCCTTGCCCGGGGGTAACAATACTGCGGCCATTCTGCACGTGGTCCTTGCTTGGGGGTAACAATACCATGGCTACTTGCGCGCAAGATATGGACCTTATGGTCGTTGGTACGAACTATATATGTGGGTCTCTGGACCAATCTGATCTGATAGCTAATGGGTGTACCACGTATGATCTTATGCAAAATCTGAATATGAACATGAGTGTGTATCTGGACCTATTTCTGTTTTGAAATATGAATATGTTCTGATTTAAATACTGGATTCTAACTTGTGATGGACATCATTCATAAAACCCCTTTACTCTGTTATTATTCGCTGGGCTTTCGCTCATAGTTTATATTATGTATGTAGGTGAGCCGGCACATAACCAGGGCCAGAGTTGACGGCCTTCTGTTCCGTTTTTGTCAGCCAACTGTTGTGCCTCCCGAGGAGGTTCCGAACGAAGTCTAATGCCATGGCTGTTTTTGTACCTCATGCTAGTCTTTGTGTTTGCACTGTATAGTCAGGTCTTAAGAAGTACATTCTGTAAATGCCTTGTAAATATTGTGTATCTGGACTGGCATGTTTATGTATATATAAATAAGTTTAAAATGTTTCTGCCTCATGTACGTTATCACAGCTCATTGGACCTTGTTTATTTTGTATTATTGCTTCCGCAGCCCCTTATTATTTGCTAATCTGTTTCGAGGCCTTTGGTAATCCACGGATTACTGGCCGGTTACGGTACTAAACCTACAGGGGCGGGTTTGGGTCATGACAAATATATTGGGTTGAAAATGTTAGCCCAACTCCGCTCTGTGGGCTAAAATAATATTTTCAATTTTTTTTTTAAAAAAAATATGGTCAGGTCAGGTAAGCTAACGGGTCAACGCCCACCCCTACAGTAGAGAGATGAAAATGATATATTTTCATAATTGAAGTGGTCAAAATATACAAATTTATAGATGATGAGAATAAAGTTGATATTCACAGATAGTTGAGAGAGTTTTAGGCTTTGTTTGGGAATTAACTATTTTAGTTAATTTTTTACAAAAAGACATGCAAAAAATAGAGAAAGTAATATGACAATTTATAATATTTTTTGGCTTCAAACTCAAATCTCGAAACCCAAAAAAATATAAATAAAAATTACAAATCAACAGTGCCTTTATAAAATATTTACAAATTTATGAATTTAATTATTAAAGTTAGTAAAGTTTACCATTGATTTGAATTTTTTTTTAAAACATACATGCAATTTTCCCAAAATATAACTACTTCTAGAGAAGTTGCTTGAGAAAAAAAAGACTAATTCTAGGGTGAACATGTTTGATTATTATATTACATTTAGGTATAATTTGTTGTGGAGTTTTATATTATATTAATGCATCGTTTGGGAATAAGCTATTTCAGTAATTTTTTAACTTTTTATAAAAAGATATATAGAAAAGTAGAAAGATTAATGTAACAATTTATAGTGATTTTTTAACTTTTTAATTAAAATGTCTAGTTGACCAATGATACCTAATTATGTCATTATCAATGTAAAATAAATATCAATAGCAGAAGTTATTCTTAAGCGAAATGCTCCGTAGCTCGAATAAACCGAGGCTCAAGTGGCTCGAAAATTTTCTTTTTCCTCTTCATCACTTTCCTTTCTTCTCCTTTCCTTATCTCTATTCTTGGAAACAAAAAATCATTCAACACTCTCATCACTCTCACCTCTAATCCCTTTCTCTGATCACTCTTCTCATCTTCCTCTATTTTTCCTTCTCGTTTTCTCACTCTGTTTCTCTCTCTACAAACGGCGAATAGCGACAACCGGCGAAGGACAAACGAAGACAACCGGATTTGGGTTTGATTTTGAACTGATTTGTTTCTCTCTCTGTTTCCTTTCTTTTCCTTTCCAGATTTGTTTCCTCTTCTCTCCTCTCTATCTCTATTCTTGGAAACAAAAAAGCATTCAAACACTTTCATTCAACAGATTTGGGTTTAATTTTGAACTGATTTTTGTTTGATTTGGGTTTTGATTTCAATTTTGATTTGTGGTTGTGGGTTTGGTTTTGGTTTTAGTTTTGGTTTTGGTTTTGGTTTTGATTTTTGATTTTTGGGTTTGGTTTTGGGTTTGGGTGATTATTCTTCTTCTTTCTAGACTGAGTTTTGAATTTTTTTCATTTATTACCTACAATTTCTGTTTGATCTTGGGTGGTGTAAAATTCCCATCTCTCTCTCTCTCTCTCTCTCTCTCTCTCTTTTACTTTGTGTGTTGTTTTTTGTTTGGTCTCATTCAACAATTTAGAAGAAAGAAGAAGAAGAAAGAAAGAAAGAAAGAAGAAAAAAAAAAAAAAAAAGAGGTGCCAGAGCCATTCGAGCCTACGATTATTCGAGCTACCTAGAGGAGTTGAATTCTTAAATGATGTGAGTAATGTCAACAACCACATTGGATAACACTAAAATGTAATCACTCTAATGTTTTTTCTTTTTTTTTATAAATATTTTTTTAAAAAAATGGTTGGTGATTTAATAGTACTAGTACTATTACTAGTACATTGTTTTAAAAATGAGAATTTGAAGAAAATAAAAAATTAAAAATGAACATTTATTCATAAATCTCTCTATACCTACTTATATTCTATTTAGTTTTAATTATTTTTTTATATTCCAATAAGTCATATGGATTACATAATTAAAATATCCCTAATAATAATAGAGTGAAGTGCGTATTAATGTTCACATTGATGATATGAATGTTTCGTGATGTAAACATTCACACTGTCAAATTTATTTAATGTGAATATTCACATCACTAAGTTGCTAAGGGTTCAAAAAATATTTATAAGGATAAAATTGTCCACAAAATACCTTAGATATGATAATTAGGATTTAGTGGATCAAATATCCAAAATAATAAAATTTATTGAAATACAAAATATCTTATAAATGAATTGAAATACAAATAAGATTTTCTAATAAATTACCCAAACAAAGAATAGTTAATTTTTGAGAAGATACAAAAACATCACAATATATAATTGGTTTCAATTAAAAAAGCCATTTTTTGGCTATTTAAAAAAATAATAAAAAAATTATTATGTTTGTTTCTAATTACACTTCTTACATTGGAAAAGTTTGTTAAAAAAAAATTAAAAAAAAAATAAAAAATTGCTTGTGACAATAAATGGCATATTGTTATACAAGTGGCAAATGTAAAATTTTTGCTAAAGCATTTTTTTTTTCATTCATAGTGATTATTATTTTTTTATTGACAAAAGTCAATTATTAGTTATTAAATTGATCAAATTTTATTATTATTATTATTTTTCATAATTAATAGATTGGTTTTAGGTGTTGTATTTTGGAGTTTGATAAGACTTGTTTTTCTAATAGAATTGATTTTACTTATTATGAATGAAAAATGCTTAGCAAGGTTGTTGCCATTGTTAAACCAAAGAATGAAAAACTATAAATTGTAGTGAAGAAGCAATTATTGGCATAGCAACAACCAAAATAAAAGTTCAAATTTTTATTTTTCTCTTTTTTACTAATTAAATTTTTATCTTGTATTCGAATCTGGGATGACTCCATAAGAAAAGCATTTCATCCAGAAAGTAAATTCATGCAATTTCTCTTCCCTTTCTACCAATTATTAATAAAAAAATAAAAAAATAAAAAAATAACTTTATAAGATACAATAGGGCTTAAAACATTTTAGTAAAAAAAGGCTAAAATGAAAAGGGTAGTAGGGATTTAAAATTGGTCTTGTAAGCATATGAAGCATCATAGAGAGAGAGAGAGAGAGAGATGTAGCACCATCTTGATGTCCTCCATTGTGATTAATATAATGGAAGTTAGTTAAAGTTTCTCTATCAAGAATTATGTTGAATTTCATATGAAGATTAGTCCAACCAAATCATATTGAGTAAAATCTTACAACACTCACAAATTAGCCAAAAAGTCAAAGATTCTCTTTTCTCTCTACTTTTTGCACATCTTTTCGTAAAAAGCCAAAAAGTCATCCCAAACATACTAGTTTTTTTTAGCTCATATTTTAGTCAAATAGTCAAAAAATTACTAAATTAGCCTGTTCCCAAACGGGACCTCAAAATATAAATAAGTTAGCCTCAAAATATAAATAAGTTAGCCTCAGAACTTTGGACCACTATTGCTTTACAAGTTATATGTTAAATAATTATTTTGTTATATTTTTGAAGAAAATATATAAATACTTGAGGGTTTAGCTTGGCTTGAGGCCTTACTAGACTCAACAGTTTGAACAATAAGATTGTGACACATTAACATTAATGGCAAAAAGAAAGTTTAGATTTGTCTACATTCACAATCCGAATGGCAAAATAGAATCCAACAAGCCTATAAAGACCTAATATTAGGTTTTGTGAGTCATGGACAAATCTAAGTTTTTTGTTTGTCGCAATTGACGACGTGTCACAATCTTTTTTGCTCGATATGATAAATAAGAGGCTTAGATTTGTCCATACTCATGGTCTGAATTAATGGCAAAACTCATCTGACACTTTCGTAAAGACCTAGTATTGGATTTTGTGAGTGCATGAACAAATCAAGCCTCTTGTTGTCACTAATGTTGACATGTCGCAATCTAGCTGCTCAAACTATTCAATCCAATTGATATTCAAACTAAAGTACGGGTGCAGGTTCCTTCTTCAAATAATTGTTATGTTATTACTAACACTGCTACCTCATATGATCATTTTCAGCTCTTTACCTGTGTGGTGGATGGCGCATGGAACCACAGCACCGAAGTAGCTGGCATGGCATGGGTCTGTTTTGATGAAGCTCAAGTGCAGGTGTCACAACAAGTGCTATCTCTCCGGTTGTCCTCTCCTCTATTGGAAGAAGCTAGAACGCTTTTGGAGGCGATAAAATGGGCTTTTGGAGGCGCTAAAATGGGCTGTCAAGACGAAGATTCAGTGCCTCTCGATATTTACGGATTGCCAGATTTTGGTACATAGTTTTGAGAAAAAAAACAACCTGTAGTGGGAGGTTGATTTGGTTGTCCAGGATGTACTAGCTTTAAGTTTTTTTGGTTTTTATCTGTAACTAAGGTGGATAGGACTCTAGTCGAGCCAGCACACAAACTGGCAAAATCTGTCAAACTTCTACCTTATGGATAATATATTTTGATGTTTTGCCTGATTCTCAAAAAAAAAAAAAAACTTAAGACAGCCAAATTCAATTCAGAAACAAAACTAGAATGAAATTGGATAAGACTGTGAAGGAGCAAGGGCATTTTGATGACAAGTCTTTTTCCAAAGTCCACTTTCACCCTTATTTTCCTTTAATTATTAGGTTGAATAAAACTTTTTGCCTCTTTCATATAAAATAAAGGGTTAATTATACCAAAATCCTCTACTATTAGCAAATATCAACTTATTCTCATATTTATAACATATTTTGACCATTTCAACTATAAAATGTATCATTTTTACCTCTCCAGACCATCTTAAAAAATAGGCATTCATATAATTTTCGTAGTTGAGGAATCATTATGTACGAGTTCATATATTAAGAGGTAAAGTGGTATTCAACATATAATAGAAGAGAGGGGATGTTAGGTTGCTGGGATTATGAAAAGATCTACCTCACCAACAAACTTGCTCGCCCACCTCTACCTGACCTTAGGTCTTTGATCAGAAAGTGGACTTTAATTTTATATATATATATATATATGTATATAATAGACTTAACTTGACACTAAAGTGAAAAATATCATCATTTTGGGAAAGTTATTATACCAAATGACAAGCAAAAAAGTGACTTTAGTTCTTTTTTAAGAACAAAGTGACTAACAAATTGGTTGATGCTGATGAAGTCCCTTATTCTACTCCTCGAAGGATTGTGAAAAGTGACCTAAGGGCTTGCTTGTAACACATTTCTAATAGGTGCCTTCTAAAAAATTACTACCCATTGTCCCATTCTATTCATGTGTAACAAACGTAACCTTAGACAGAAGGTGAGAACAATAAGTGTCTTCCCCCAAACCTTACCAGATTTGTTGAACATTACAGAAATTCTCAGTTCATACTATTTTGCTATTTGGATATCAGCTCCTGAACAAAAATGATCGAATATGAACCCTATTCAGAAGTTGACATCCGAATTGCACAAATGATATAAATTGAGACAAACTGTGGTATGCAAATAGAAACTCGGTATGGATCCAGCGACATGAACATATACATAGGCCACCTACTAAAAAATAAAGACAAATAGAAACTAATGGAACTTGCCTAAAGCAAATTTCAAGTAGTAACATATCACTAATGCTTGTGTGTGAATTGTACATTATTCTCTCTCACACTCTCTTTAGGGAAAAAGTATTGTTGGCTTTTTGGCTTTCGAAGATTATTATGGTAATTTTGAGCGTGTCAATAAGGATCAATCAGTCCTTACAGAATATTAATTGCCAACCAATTATCAGACGATTGTGTTTTGGTTCTTTCAGCCTCAATGAAGAGGACTTTTACTGATGGCTTTATTTAGGAGAATTGAGCAAAACAACAATTAATATGAAGAACAATTGTAACACTTCATTAAGTAAAATGGAAGACTTACAAAGATCCAAATCAACCTCGTAGAGGTTTGCAGCAACAAATTACTTGAAACTACTCCTATGAACGAAGTGCAGTGCAGGAATTTGAAGTACAGAAATGTAAAGAACAAGAACTGTAAAAACTGGAAAGGAAATAAAGTAGATAAAACTAGTTTTTTGGGTCTGAGTCCGGGAGCACTTTCTGGGGCCTTCTCTGCTATTTATACTTCTTAATGACAATCGTCGAACCGCATTTCTAACCGTTGAACCATCCCTCCATGGTCGCTGATCATGCTGCCTTATAGTTAGCTCCACTATGTCATATTTGGAGTTAGGCTTCCCTCTTGATTTTGAATTTAAATATGAGTTACTGTTGAAGCCACGTCATCTTGCATCTTTTTGTTGATCCAGTGCTTATGTAGATCTACAAAAACCAATACTAACTGCCACATGTGTGATTATGATTGAAGATTCAAATTGTCTTCCCGTATTGCCCTTATCCTGCCACGTGTCGAACTGTAATTGGCTTATTCAAAATATGTAGCCAACATTACCCCCCGCACTAATATACCCAATACTTGGTGATATTAGTGGATCAAGGAATTTTATCCACGTCTTAGAACGTGCATGGGCTTTGCATTTTTCTAGAAATGCAACCGTCATTCATCATTTGCATTAAATTCTCTTCTAACTTTTGAACATTCCCACCATCTCAGTATTCGAAAAGACTGATACATCTTCTGTGGCCAAGCCAATCTTTTCTTACATTGATCAAGCATACGAAGAGTTATTTGATAATGTTGTTCATCCTCGAAAAAACCTTAATGCATTGATTAGCCACCTTTACCCACCTTCCTATATTCAAGTCATGGAGGCTTTTGCAAACTATCAACCTTTGGATTACGAACCTATTTTCCATAATTCTTTAACCCAAAATTTTGCAAACATGGATATTGGAAGCTCTTCGTCTGGTCCAAAATCTTCTGCGTGGGATGAGGCTGCAGCTTCTTCCTTTCCTTGGGTTTCTGGTTGGAGAAGCTGGCCAGAACCTGAGGAGTCTAAGTAAAGAGAGCGAATCAATCATCATTTTGTCGAATTCATTGATCCTCTAACTTTCCCTCCATTTGCTCGGAGTTCGGTGGTTTACCCATACGTACCCATCGACCGTCGACGCCGTTTGGAAGACAACTTACTCGTAGCATGGTACACGTCTTCCATGCCTACGAAGATAGTCCAAGCCACTCACCGTCCAGAAGCAGCTCAAGGGTACAACTCGTCATTCTTAGCCCAAAAGGCAAAACTTTGTTCTTCTGACTGGTTTGATATCGTCAACAACCCCCAATTTTCTCATTCTTTCGAAATGAAAGCTCTTGCACCTCCTCTTTTGCAAAACCCTCATTGGATGGAGGAACTGAGACTTATCCTCTTTGAGGACCAGTTTCTCCCCACTTATCACCCTCCATCTCCCCCTACTAAACATCAGTGACAGCAGGCCCAATTTTTGCTTGCGGCCTTTTCTTACTGCCTTTCAATGTTCTCGAGGATGATGTTCCTCTCAAGAACCTTCGATGGGCTTGTGATGTTATGACCTGGGGTCATGTCCTCATCCTATCGCCCAAGCAGAGCTCCAGATGTTCTTAGACCAACTCCCATTGCTTCTTCATTGGCACCGCATTTCTGTGGTCACCACTCGATCTTTGGATCAAATCTCAGCCCGTCGAGTTCACACCCGGTATCAAGCAGAGAATCTCATCGATGAATATAATGATTTCAAGAATAAAGACTCTGCATACTGGGATGACTTGGACATGGATGAGATGGAACAAAGTTTGAAAGAAACAGAGTTTGAAATAAGGGCCGAAAAACTTTTTTATCAAGTAAGAGCATATCAACTTCAACAGACTAACTTGGAGAAGATTGAAGACAGAATAAAGAAGGAATAGAAGTGTATTGACCATAGTTGGAACAAGTTCCATGACCTTGTCATTTATTTTATTCCTTATTTTTATAAACTTGAATATGTAGCCAAAGAAGGCTTCTGATGTAATTGCTTCTATCTTAATAAAGCCAAGATGTCTTTTCTTTATTTGGCATGGTCTGATTTTATCTCATTTGTTAAAGACAAACAAACTTAAGGCTTCTAATTCAACAATTTCACCATTCGAATCTCGATTCAACTAATTTTGCCCTTCGAAACTTGATTTGATCATACCCAGCTCCCCAACATATGGTTAATACAATCAAGTAATTTCGAATCAACTAATTTTGTTTCAAACAAACAACCCACATTTTCCAAAATATGGAAACCTCTTCTAAGGACTGCACTAATGATTCCTTCTGTATCATATCAAACCAACTACCGATTTAAAACTTAGAATAAACTATTTCTAACCGAAAGGTATTTCAAGTTTTGCTTCGAAGGATTTTACTCTCATTTAGAAACCTACAAACAGGTCCTTAATCCTTTTGAAGTAAACAAATACCTAAGCCATCTTTCACCGTGAGGCGTAGAATGTGCTTCGAAGTTGGCTTCCTACTTTCGAAGCTGTTTGTCATTTGATTTTGGCGCCAAAATTTGGCTTAGAAGCCAAATATTTTATTTCGAAGCTGACATCAGTATTTGAGTTGTGTTTCCCTCCATAACTATCAATATAGAAAGAAACTTTTCGCATCCATACCTTTAGTACTTCTTTGTGAATTCCGTCCGTGCAAAACGACTGGGTATATTTTTCAGACACAAAAGTTTTAAAACCCTTTTATTTCGTGCTTTGAATTCACCTATTTGCCTATCACACAAACCCTTCATCTCTACTGACCTTCCTTTTCCCTCTACTCTCTTTCCCGACTTCGTCTTCTGAGAAAACTCTCTATCAATGGCTTCTTCTTCTTTGAAAATACCGGTCGTGGAGCGTGCGAGTCCGTCTGTAACCTTGAAAAGGATTATTGACGCAGAGTGTGAGAAGTACAAGGCCAGTGAGAAAAACGCCATTGACGGACGCATCTTCATTCCTCGTCGTCATGAGGAGCAAGGGTATGTGCTTGGGCCCATCTTCAGGGACATTCCTACTGAGCTTCCAGCTCTATATCCACGTCTAGAAGACCATTGTCTCCTTTACGAAGGTGGTCTTGACTGGGGAAGCTGGAGGATGAACCGCCCCCATCGCTGCTGGCCCACGGTAAGACCAGAGTGGCAAGAATGGTATGATCGTGTTGTCCCTGATAGGACTCTAGATCTTCAAGAGCTCTGCCTTTTCGACGCCCTCTAATTATCCAAGTTCACAATTTCGGAGGACCCTTTCTTAATACCTGCTGCCCTTTGCTTTTGGAATTCTGTTTTTAATTTCTTTCAATTTAGATATGAGATGATGACCCCTACTGTTCTTGATATTTGCCATCTATTAGGATTGTCCTCTACTGGAACCCTCATTGGTCTGGATTATCCTGACCTCAAAATCCCTTTTTCCCTCCCCTCTCTTAACTCATCCTATAGTGACTTTGTCAAGGCTGAGAATAAAAGAGAGGGCCTTGTGACTAATAGGGAATTCTTTTTTTTTTATATTCTATTGGCTTTGCAAGTTCCTTTTCTGCACATCTTCTCAGAGTATCATGCCTGAATTCACCCCTCTTGCCAAAGCCCTTGTCTTACAAAGAAAGGTGGCATTAGTTCCATATGTTCTAGGTCATGTATATAGAGCTTGTTCCCTTTTTTGTGAGAAATCCTTGGATGCCAATCAAGGAGGCCCAATTTGGATACTTCAGCTTTGGCTTTTTGCATATTTTACTGAGCTACAATCTAAATGCCTAAAGTTTTTGGAGCCAAACCCTACTACTCATGGCATGAGGTTAGCCAATGTTTCACTCTATCCTTCTACCTTCGCTTTTTACTTTTCTTTCTTCCACCAACTCCCAACTTCCCTTTCTTCTCACAGCTTCCGTCCCTTCGAAACTACCAACATTGGCCCATCTTGGTTGAGGACCTTTCTGAGTGATAGGTTCTTCTCTTCACCCCAACACAAGAACATATAGGCCTCGATTCTGATCCCTAGAGAGTTATTCATTGGGACTATGAACCCCAGAACTTACAAATGCATTGCTGAGCCCTATTGTCCTACCCAATTTGCTAGACAATTTGGCTTTTTACAAGGGGTCCCAATACCTCTCTGCAACCAGACCAATTTAAGCCTTACCAGCAGGGACTTGAAGGTTCAAAGATACAGATTAGAAGAAGCAACTTCTAAATTCATCTAGGACTTTATTGACTTTGAGTACTTCCCTTTCATTCCTCAAACTAACATATTGAAAAGGTGCCAAAACTGGTGGATGACCAATATGGAGGTACACTTGGCCATTCCTCCCTAAGACCTATTAATGGTACTAGACGTACCTCAAGCCAAATCGAAAGGGGCTGGAGTTGCTACTTCTTCCACTGCTCCTGCTACTACAGTTCTTGCACCTGTCACCACAAAGCCTATTCCTGCTGCCTCAGCTCCTCCTAGAGTTACTCGAGCTACCTCAAAGAAAGGTATGTATTCATGTTTCTTTCTTTTCTCCTCATTTATGATACTCTTGTCCTAACTTATAACTCTTCCTTTGGTGTAGGTGATGCAGGTGCCTCTCAAGGAGATTCTCCCCAAAAGGTTCAAGCTTTAAATCTTCTGAAACGGAAACAACAACAAAAGAAGAAGAGAAGGCTTTTACTCGACCTTGAAGAAGAAATACCTGAGGTTCGTATAGAAGAAACGGAAATAGAACAAGAAGAGATAGAAAAAGAACAAGAGACACCCTTGAAGAGAAGGAAGAAAATGACTGTCTCTCTGTCTGATTTCACTGGAGATCCCATTCACGAAGCATCTGCTAAAGCAGAGGAAGCAGAGCATTCCAAAGAGCTTATTGTATTTCAAAGGGCTGAGAAGAGGAGGCAACAACAAATGCTTAGAGATGAGGTTGCTGCCGCTGATGCATTCCAAAGAGAAGTTGCAAGACGACAACAAACTGCTGGACATTATACTCTTCGCAGCTCTCCGATCATGGCCACTACTTCTAAAACCAGTAATTTCCTTCGTGCCTCTATTTTCTTTTCTCAAATTCTTGGTACTGAAACTTGACATTACTTTGTATTTCTTCTTTTGCAGCAACAACTACTCTGCCTCCTTCAATAAGGACTCCTTCAATCTCATTTGAAGTTGAAAGACTTCGAATTGTACAGCCAATTCGAGCAATACTTCCACCTCTTGGTCTTATATTTTCTATACCCTTATTAAGGCAAAGTGTTCTTTCATCTCTCTCTTTTGGCTTAACTCCATACTTTCCTCATTTATCTTTCAATTCCACTCAATTTACTCTTCCTTTAAGCCTTGTTGCTTCTTCTCCTTCTGAGAAAATTCCAGCTAATACATCATCTCCAATGATAGCTGATTTCCATGGAGAAGACATTGGTAGCTCTCCAATTCCTTGCTCATTATCTCTGTCTAGCTCCAGTCCCTCTTCTCTTGATTTACTGGTAGCCAAAACCATAGAAACTGCTAAGGATACTCCACATTCTTCTCCTATTCCTATGCAGTCATTTCTTCCTTCTACCAGAGCTCTTTCTGCACCTTTCATGTCAATGGATGAGATGGATATCTTCGAAACTAGGCTAGCTAGTCTCTTTGACATAACTTCCACCTCTCCAACAGCTAGCAGTGAGACTGAGCCATTAATTCTAGCTGATTCTTTATTAGAAATTTTTGAGAGCTCTTTCTCTTTCTCCAGTGGTAAGACTTCCTTGCCTTTAATAGACTTGGACAGCTGCCTGGAGCTGCTGATA
Source organism: Camellia japonica (assembly GCA_030407325.1). Lineage (NCBI taxonomy): Eukaryota > Viridiplantae > Streptophyta > Magnoliopsida > Ericales > Theaceae > Camellia > Camellia japonica. Next base: position 103,919,452 of record JAPPVO010000059.1, read on the forward strand.
TTCTTTTCGAGGATTCCTTTCGAAGCCTTACAGAGGCCTATAATAAAAAATGGCTTCCTCCAGTGCTGCAAGATTGTTGAGCAATCTGGCATGACTGTTTCAAGTCATTTATCTCAGACAGCAGCCACCATCGATTTTTACATCAACATTTGTCATGCTGCCAAGGCTGTAGAGGAGAAATTACTGAGAGATCAGAGTTTTGTTTCCAAAATACATACTGAAGTGTCAGAACTGAAAGAGCAACATTCCTCTGTCTCCCAATTTCAAGCTCAACTGTTGGAAAAGAAGGCTTAACTTGAGGCAGAGTTATCAACAGTCAACCAAGCTTTAGATCGAACTGTCACCAAGCTGCAAATTACTAATCAAGAGCTGGCTAATCGAAAGCAAGGAGATGACCACGGCCATTCAGTTGTTCCCATCTCTCAAGAATAGAGCATCTATTGTAAAAGAACAACTGAAACATTGTACTGACTTTTGGGCCAATCTATGGCTACATGTACTCAACTCTTTATGAAATAAAGTTCTTATTTATCATTTGAGTGTTCTCATGTTCTTTTCATTTAGCACTGATTTTATTTCTTATGTTTTCCACACGGTTGGATAATAAGGCTTCAAATATCTGTCATTAATCTTTTTGAGATGTACATATCCATTCAAATTTTTCAAATGATATGCTCCCAAAGGCAAGACTCTATGAATTTGATATGGTCCTTTCCAGTTAGGTGACCATTTGCCAAACTTGTGGCTTTTAATCCCTATTGGGAGTATTGTCTTCCATACCAAATCACCTTCATCAAAGCTAACGTGCTTGACTTTCTTATTATAGTTTTTGGCTACTTTCTTCTTTTGGAAAAGAATGCTATTTAATGCTAGAATTCTAGCTTCATCTATACTTTCTAATTCTAAGCACATACTCTGATGGTATTGCTCAAGATCTAACTGATCCTGGCATCTCACCCTCAAGGACTTAACATTAATTTCCACAGGTAGCACTGCATCATGCCCATATACTAAGGCATAAGGAGTGATTTCTGTACTTGATCTTTGAGAAGTCCTATAAGCCCACAATACATCCAACAACAAGTTATGCCAATCACTGGGATTATCTTCCACAATTTTCTGTATTCTTTTCTTCAAAGATTTATTAGATGATTCAGCTTGACCATTGGCTTGTGCATAATAGGGGATAGAATTAACAAGGCTAATTCCAAACTCTGCCACAAAAGACTTTACCATTTTCCCATCAAATACAGTCCCATTATCAACAGTTATAGTCTGTGGGATGCCAAATCTGTAGATCAGATCTTTAATGAATCCAATAACTTCGATCTGGTCTACAGCCTTATATGGCTTAGCTTCAACCCACTTAGTGAAATAATCTGTGGCCACTAAGATGAAACAATGATACTTTGAAAATGGTGGGTGTATTTTTTCCATCATATCCATGGCCCGTCTTCTAAATGGCCAAGGTTTCACAACTGCATGCAAATCAGTTATGGGTACATACCTTATTGTGCCATGCTTTTGGTATGCCTGCAACCTCTAGCATATTCTATGCAGTCTTTAAGGATGGTTGGTCAATAGTAGGAATATCTTCGAAGCAGCCATCTCATCTTCACACCAGGCTGATGAGCACCACAGATGCCTTCATGAACCTCAGCCATAGCTGTCAATGCTTCCTTTGGACCTAAACATTCCAACCATAACTCATCTGCCCCATTTTTGTAGAGAGCATTACCATACATTATGTATTGCATAGATTGCAATTTGATTTTTCTGCTAGCTTTCGAAGATGGACCAACTAAATACTGCATTATTGGATGCCTCCAATCTTGTTCTTGTAAGTCATTATGATTGACTTCTAGGACCACATTCCTTTTGTTTAAGGGTGGTATTACTTTCTGATATGTTGTTTGGCTTATATCCCTTTGAGTATTATCCCTTCTCTTGAAATTCGAAACTTTCTGAGCCACATCATTAGCTTTATTATTCAAGAATCTTGGGACATAAGTTACATTTGCTATTTGAAATTGAGAAAGCAGATGTAATGCAACAACATAGTATGGCAACATGCTTACACTTTGACATTAGAAAATCCATTTCACCTGGTTAACTACCAATTGAGAATCTCCAAATATGTCAACTGCATGAGCTTGTAATCCAATAAGTATTTCCAGTCTCATTATTAAGGCTTCATATTCAGCTTGATTATTGGAACAAGTAATTTCATCCACTCTGAAACCATGTGTGGTTTTTACCCTTTGTGGTAACTTAATTACTACACTAATTTCAGTTAGACCATTGGCTTTTGATCCATCGAACCACATTTGCCATGGTTCAATACTAACCATACCAAGCTTCATTATTTCTTGGCTTTTTGTTTGACATGGATGGTCTGCCAAAAAATTAGCTAAAACTTGTCATTTTACTGCCTTTTGGGGAACATATTCTAAATGAAATTCTGATAAAGCTAGTATCCATTTGCCAATTCTTCCCCTCAACATAGGTCTAAATAATATATATTTAACCAAATCTATGGTTGCAATTACCAAGACAGTTGTAGGCAAAAGATAGTATCTTAATTTCATTGCAGCAAAATACAATGCAAGGCACAGCTTTTCTACAGCTGAATATTTACATTCACAAGAATTTAGAAACCTACTGAGGTAATAAACAACTTGCTCCTTGCCTTCTTCATTGTCTTGGGCTAAGAAAACTTCCAATGAATTTTTTGCTGCAGCTATGTACAACTTTAAGGGTTTATCACCCTTTGGTGGCATCAGCATTGGAGGGTTGGCCAAGTAGGCTTTGATTCTTTTGAAAGCAGTTTGATGCTCTGCTGTCCACACAAATTTCTCTTCATCCTTTAACCTTAATAAGGAAGAAAATACTTTAGTTTTTCCTGCAGTATTAGAAATAAATCTTCGAAGAAAATTAACCTGCCCAAGGAATTTTTGTACTTTTTCTTACTTGATGGAGGTCTGGCTTTAATGATAGCTTTGGTTTTGTTCTAATCAATCTGTATTCCTTATTGTGTACTACATAGCCCAAGAAGTTTCCAGCTGATACGCCAAAAGCACACTTGAGAGGATTAAGTTTCAACTTAAACTTTCTCATTCTTTCAAAAGCTGCTTCTAAGTGAAACAAATGTTCCTCCATAGATTGGGACTTCACTACAATGTCATCAATATAACACTCTAAATATTCTCCAATGAGATCATGAAAAATAGTGTTCATAGCCCTTTGATATGTAGCCCCAGCATTCTTCAAGCCAAATGGCATTTTAACCCATTTGAAGATGCCAATATTCCCAGGACATCTGAATGCTGTCTTGTGGATATCCTCCTCTGCTATGCAGATTTGATTATAACCAGAGTGCCCATCCATCATTGATAAAATTTGATGCCCTGCTGAACTGTCTACCAACAAATCTACTATGGGCATAGGATACTCATTTTTTGGTTTTGTTAAATTCAGGTTTTTGAAATCGATGCATACTCTCATTTTATCATTCTTCTTAACTACAAGAACAATATTGGATAGCCATTCAACATACCTAGCTGTCCTAATAAAGCCTGTCTTAAGGAGCCTAAGAATTTTCTCTTTGACCTTCTGAATCACCTCAGGGCTCATTCTTCTTGGTTTTTGCTTGTATGGCTTGAAATTAGGCCTCATAAGGAGCCTATGTTCTACTAATGACCTATCCAATCCTGGTAGTTCATTATAAGACATGCAAAACAATCTTTATATCTCTTCAAGACCACCAACAACTGGTCCCTGTCAAGAGCATTCAACCAAGCACTTATATAGGTGGGCTGCTGTATAGAACATTCCCCTAAGTTCACTTCTTCCAAAGGGTCTTGCATCTGAGGACTCATTGATGCTTCTTTTTTGATTTCTTTTATCTTCAAAGCAATCTCCTTGCTCTATCCTGCTCCTAGTTTCTTTGATTCAACATCTTTGTTCTCCTCCTTATGGACAAAGTCTGTCCACAAGGCTTCTTCTTCTTGTATCTCTTGGACTTTTGTTTCAATATCCAATGCACAATACTTTTCCAAAGCCAAAATCCTGACCTGTTGATGCTCCTGCTTACAGCCAATTGCCATGGCTTCTTTCTCTTACTGTTGCATCTTCTGGACTATTGATTTTATATCCAACACTAAGAACTTAATTAAAGCCAAAGATCTGGCCTCCTAGGTTCCATCTTTTTGCCTACAACCAGGCATCATTGTCATCTTTGGCGACAAACTCCTCATCAGCACTTTCTTGGACTAAGTGCTTCAGGTGTGCTAATTCCTCATCAGCCGTCACTTCGGCTGATCCATCAGGTTTCCTTAGTACACTGAGTGGTACCACTCCTTCAGTATACAATTTGGCCTCTGCAAAATCTGCACAAGCTATGAAGGGTTGAGGATCTGCATTGATCTCCTTTGTCTCTCCACTGCCCAAGGCTATCATTATTTCTGATGTAGAGAGGAAGGCACACACTTGTTGGTGTGAATCCAATCCCTACCAAATAGAGCATTGTATTTAGCATTGCTGTCGATAACGAAGAATGCAGTCATACAGTCCCTGGTTCCCACACTCAAGTTGATAGGCAAAATACCTTGAGCCATCTGTTTGTCTCCAGCGAAACCAACAATGGTTGTACTGGTTGGGATTAGTCTAGGTTTCCTCTTTCCTAGTTTCTTCAAAGAAGATTTCGGAAGCAGGTTTACTGTTGCCCCATTATCCACTAACATTCGGTTCATCTGTATCCCATCGAAGAGGGCCTTGATATACAAGGGTTTGACATACTGTGTCATGGATATCGTGGGATACTCAAAAGGGTATGAGAGGTTAATACTCACCTCTTCCTCATTCTCATCTCCAGTTTCCATTGGTATGGCCACTTCGGATTCATCTTGCACCATACTCACTTGTGAGTCTTCACTGGAAACTAGAATTGGGTCAATTTCTTGACCTTCTTGGTTCTCATCTTTAGCTTGGAATTCTTATGGTAGTATATGCACCATATTCACTGATACTGGAGGAAACGAGCCAAATTGGATGACTAGTTGTACCTGTTTCTCTTCCTGGCCAACTTGTTCAATTATTTCAGAAACATCTTCCATGCTGCATTCTGGCACTTCAGTACTCGTAACTTTCTTCGAATGGTCTGTTTCTGCTGGTTTTTCAACCAAAAATATTTGTTCAGCCATGAAGGCTTCAAACATTTCTTCCTCAACCATCTTCTTCTTTTGGCCTAGGCCAATTTCTTCATCTGCCTCACTATCACTTTCCATCAAAGCCTTTTCCAGTCCTGCCAAACTGGATCTCTCTTTGGCTTTCAGTTCGGAATGAACTTTGGCCAATTGCTCTCTGCTGCAACTCCTCTTGTCTTGAAGAGTTGATTTTGGATTATGATCTAGCTTTAAACTTCTTTCTCCCTCTGCTTGGCCCTTTTGCTGGACCAATGAAGAGCTTTCTCCACTTTCTTTCTGATCCCTCTGGTATTGAGTGTACCTTCGTTGAATCTTCCTCCTTTGGGATCTAGAGATCACTGGGACCATATCTGGTTCCTTTGTTTTTGGATGCTTTAGTAACACCCAATTATTTGGAGCTACCAAAGGGGGTTTAACCATCCTGCCCTGATCTCTGACAACATTTCTTTGGGTAGGTATTTCCCTAGGTTTGTTTTATATGACAAACCAATCGGGAACTCCAGGTACCCATGAACCTACTGACCCAGTTGTCGAACTACCTATTTCTTCCTTCGAAGCCAATTTCGAAGCTGGTTGTGAAGACCACTGCTGGACTCTAACCCCTTGTTTTGGGCCTAATTCAAGCCTCCCATGAAGGTAGCCAATTTCCTTTTTGTGTGAGGCTGGTCTAGGGGGCCAATCTCTGGCTTTGATCCCATGACTTGAGCCCACTTCAAGTCTCCTCTTAGGATGATTGCCCTCTATTCTGTAATAGTTGGATGGTCTGAATTCATGTAGAGGTCTCTTGCCCTTGGAGTGCATTCTGGTGGCTGCTGGCTCAGTCATGAATAGCTGCTGCCTAGTACCAGTTGGATATGGCCTCTTATTATAGGTATTGGTTGGTTTAGGACGCCTCTGCACATGCTTGTAATATTGATTCCCATCAATCGGAAGCCCTTTCAACCACTTGCAGCTCAACTTACACCTAGGACATATTCTTTGCATGACAGCCGCCTCTAAAGAATCATCATCCAGTGCCTCTTCATCAGAGTCTTCCTTCTGACTTGCAAAGCCTTGCCCAACAGCTGGTAAACTTCTGGGTAAACTACCAATAGGTCCTACTTGGGAGACTTATTACCCAATAGGTCCTACTTTGAGACTTATTACCCATTAAGTCCTATTTGATATAATTTATTAAGTGATAAAGACAAATTTTATCAGTCTTTTTTTTTATGAATAATTTTATAGTGATAAATTTATCAGTCTCTTTTTTTATGAATAATTTTTTAGTGATAAATTTATCACTCTCTTATTTTTATAGTGTTAAATTTATTAGTTAGGACCTGTAGGTAAATAAGTCTAGTGAATAGGACTAATTGGTAAGTACCCCTAAACTTCTAGCATCTGTTTTGACAGTAGTTGGGCTGGCAACATGCATTTGCACATTGACCTCTTCCAATTCTTTCAAGGACAAGTTCTGGAAGTCCGACACAATAACATTGGTTGCCACTTCTCCAATTTCTGGGAATGGATTAGTGTCAATCCCCATGGCCTTTTCTGCTTTAGCTGAGAATTTTAAACTCCCTTTTCGAATCTGCTCTTGGATCCTGTCTCGAAAAACAATGCAGTTTTTAGATGAGTGAGATTAAGAATTATGCCATTTATAATACACTTTTCCTTTAAGTTCCTCTAGAGATGGAATTTTGACTCCTTTTGGTAACTTCAAGAAGTTTACCACAAGCAAATGATCAAAAATGTCATCTGCCTTTGTTAAATCAAAAGAGTATTTCCTATGTAGGTCTTTCTTTTTAAACTGTTGATCTATTATTGTGTTTTTATGAATTAATGCCTCACAGATCACATGTTCTTTTCCCACAATCTCTGCCGCATCAATCTCATAATTAGGATCTCTATAAAATGTCTTGTATGATGCATTACTTCGATCTTACTCTTTTTCTAGTAATGCTTCATACCTAGACACCTTATAGGTTAGTTCCACTAAGTTTCTAAACTCAGTTGAGTCAAACTTCTTTCAAAGTCTAAACTCTAAACCATTTTGAGCCAACCTCACAAATTCAGGCTCTGGTAAGATGATCCTGTATTTGTTTCGTGCTCTTTTGAATCTGGCAATAAACTGAGTAGCCTTCTCATTAGGCCTTTGACTCAATCTTGCCAAGTCTGCTATAGAAACTTCTGGTTCTGTTTGGAAAAATTGGGCATGAAATACCTCCTCCATTTGTTGCCAAGTTTGGATAGAGCCAGGTGTAAGGTTAATATACCATACAAAGGTTGTCCCAGTTAGAGAATTTGGGAACAATCTTAACTTCATGTAGTCATTATTGGTAAATTCACCACACTGAGCAGCGAACCTAGCAATATGCTCAACCGTTGACTGGTTTCCATTCCCATAAAAAAGGGCAAAGTCTGGTATCCTGAAGCCTCTTGGGTATTCATGTACCCTATTTACCCATTCTGGGTACGATTTCCTGTACACAGGAGTTTGAACCCCCCGAGCCATTGGTCCATACATCTCTCTAACAATATCAGCAATTTGGTTCCTAGAGACCATATTTTGTGCCTGTTGAACCACTACTGGAGGAACAAACACAGGATTTGGTGGACAACCTTGTGCCTGGGGTCCTCTTGGTTCATAGGGTGGTATGTTTGGGACTGATTGTCCCTGTGGTACTGGCTGCTGTTGAGGTTATGGGTGACCCCTTTGAACCTGTCCTGCGAAAGGACCTACGAAAGGTGCTGGAACAGGTGTTATGTCTCTTCCAGTTGCAGGAAACCCTTCCAATACAAATTCGAACAAAGGATTAGTGAATCCCCTCGTGCCAGGTATGGCTTCGAACATGGGATTTGGAAACATCCTTATGCCATTTTCTTGTGTTGGGTCAAATCCACCAATTTGCATGGCTTCACTGTTAAGTAAGGAGGCATTTTGATTTGCCACAGGCCTCGAAAGAGGCTCATACCAAGACTGAGGTGATGGTCTTTCATGGTTTTGGTTACTAGTTTGACCATTAGTATGTCCATTACTCTGCATAGACTGTTTATTTCTAGCCAATCTTTGCTGAGGGACATTTGAATTTTCTTCTATATGCCTTGCGTTAGTTGGTTGATGAGTATTCATTCGATCCAAAAAGGATGTTGCCCACTTTTCCATTGTGTTCATTAACTATTGTCCCATGGCATCTACTAGGCTACCCTATGGATTCATTGGCTGAGTAGATGGAACAGTGGATAGTCCAATTCCTTGGCCTCGTCCAATATTTTGAACATGTGATACTTGTTTCGAAGTACTGGTCTGTTCGACCATAAGTTCTGATAAAATAGGTACTTCCACAGGATGTATTATCACATTATCCTCTGGATTAGGCATTTCTACCTCTCCTTCCACGCCTTCTTCCAAGCATTCATTTTCTCCTTGTCTTCTACATCTAGCCATTTCAATTAGTTCCACCGGGCGTGTCAAAAATATATGTTCGACTTTTTGGCTTTCGAAGGTTATTATGGTAATTTTGAGCGTGCTAGCAAGGATCAACCAGTTCTTACGGAATATTAATTGCCAACCAATTATCAGACGATTGTGTTTTGGTTCTTTCAGCCTCAATGAAGAGGACTTTTACTGGTGACTTTGTTTAGGAGAATTAAGCAAAACAACAATTAATATGAAGAACAATTGTAACACTTCATTAAGTAAAATGGAAGACTTACAAAGATCCAAATTAGCATCGTAGAGGTTTACAGCAACAAACTATTTGAAACTACTCCTATGAACGAAGTGCAGTACAGGAATTTGAAGTATAGAAATGTAAAGAACAAGAACTGTAAAAACTGAAAAGGAAATAAAGTAGATAAAACTAGTTTTTTGGGTCTGAGTCCGGGAGCACTTTCTGGGGCTTTCTCTTCTATTTATACTTCTTAATAACAACCGTCGAACCGCATTTCTAACCGTCGAACCATCCCTCCATGGTTGCTGATCATGCTGTCTTATAGTTAGCTCCACTATGCCATATCTGCAATTAGGCTTCCCTCCAGATTTTGAATTTAAATATGAGTAACTGTTGAAGCCACGTCATCATGTATCTCTTTGCTGATCCAGTGCTTATGCAGATCTACAAAAACCAATACTAATTGCCACGTGTGTGATTATGATTGAAGATTCAAATTGTCTTCCCGTATTGCCCTTATCTTGCCACGTGTCGAACTGTAATTGACTTATACAAAATATGTAGCCAACAAGTATTTTCTGAAAAATCTTTATTAATTCTCATACAAGTTTTATACATTATCCTTTAATATAAAGGAAGAAGAATAATAATATTGTAACAGTGATGGAAGACTACAACAATAAAATGCAAGTGCCCTAGGCAGCAAACAACAAAGAAATAAGACAAAATAAAGACAAATACACAAGAATTAAAACTATTCCAAGGAACTTATCAGATCACCAAAGTTGAAAACCAGCCAATCGGCATTTGTTGCAACAGCCTCTCGAAGTTGAACTCCAGCATAGCAAATAAACAAGTCCGCACCTCCTGGTTTACGAGCCTACATAGAAAAGAAAGATCACATCAAAGAGGAAACATTTTACTCAAATATAAAGCATAACTTATATCAGAATGCCACTCTTTATCTACAAGAATGCCGCTTCATTAGGTAACCCTATTGGACACTCCACTTATATTGACCTTAAAATAGTTAATAACATAGCCCTTCAAACTGAATTTGTGTCGCATCACATAGTGGCAAATAGTTTGAAACTAATGTAATTGAGAATGCCAACCAAGCCATAACATAAAAATAATGAAAAGAGAGAAAGAATATGCATGCTGAAATGTAACAAACAGGAAATCATCTTCAGCCAATATATATATATACAAGGGACTTCTATTAGTTTACTAATGAAGATCCACATTAGATTTTACAATGTTTGGTTAATTTTTCTTACCTCAAGATCAGTTGCACCATCCCCAATCATGACTAATGCCTTGTATCCATAAGCCTGCAAATTTAAATCAGATTTACAATCAACAGTCTTCAAACACCAAAACTGAAATCAATAGCTATAATACTGACCTTCCTAATCTGTTGAACTGCGGTGGCTTTCCCTCCACTCCTTGAAGTAGGTTCATTTGCATCAAACCCCAAAAATTTCCCACAATTTTCAAATAGCAATTGATTGGCAAAAATATTTTCAGGTGGAATACCAAGGATTGATGCAACAGGCTTCAAAAGAATTAATCTGGTTAGTAATTTTAAAGACAATCCGGAAATGAATTATTTGCCCTTCAACTAATACTCAAACACACATATTTCACAAGGATTCCAGAAAATGCCAAACACACCTACTGGCCTTGTAGGCCAGGTGTTACCAGATTGGATTCTAAACCTTAATATTAGGGGCTCAAATCCTCTTTGTTTAGCCAAAAGTAAAAAAGGATTAGTATAAAACAGTTTATTAGTTCCTATCTAAGAAGCACGGACACTTCTAACAAGGTAATGTATCCGTGTCGGACACCAACACTCTTTGGACACTTCCCGACACGTGTCTAACACTCGTCAAAATGTAACCTACTTTTTAATTTTTTTTAAAGACTTGGACACTCTTCGGACGCTTGGAGGACACACATGTCTATCGCTTAAACACGTGTCTATCGATTAGATACGGGTGAAACTAATTATAAGTTTGAACAAAACAACTTAAAATTCAATAATAATAATAATAATAAAACCATGTAAATTTATAAGAATTAGTGTCATATTACGTTTTTTTATTTTCTTTGAATAATATATTCATATATTTATGACATGTAATAAATACATAAAATTATATATTTTTATGCATGTCCCCCATGTATTGTGTCCTGCATTTTTTGAAAATTAACATGTTAGGTATGTCTGTGCCGTGTTGCGTGTCTATATCCATGCTTCTTAGGTTCCCATAAGAGTAGCACTCGAATCCTCTTGTTTATTAGTTCCCATAAGAGTAAACCTAAATAAAACAGTTTTTTTAAGTGTAAAGCAGTTTATTAGTTCCCATTAGAACATCAAAAATATATGAAAAGCATTATTAAATTATTAATACATCTATTTGGGCACATAAAAGTACTCATTCACATGTACTTGTAATGCAGAATATAAACAGCTCAAAGAAGAGTAAATTTAAAGAAGCGGCGATATTTGGAAATTGAAATAGTTTTAAAGAGAAATCGATAGGAACCATACATAATCATCTAATATTATTATAATTTTATTTTATGATTATTTTTATGTTTCTAGGATTTTTAAGCGAGGGGTATTTTGGTAATTTTATATTTGCCTACATGAGTTGTAGGGGTCGCTCATGGGTCGTCTTGTGGGTCAAGTTATTTAATTGAGTTTTATTTATGTTTCTTAGTTGGTCTTAAATTAGTTTTGGAAGTCTAAGATATTATAGTAGTTTCCTTTTTTTGATTCTAGTTGGTTTAGGAAACTTTTAAAGTCTATATAAAGTCATGTAATGCCTCTAATTCAATAAAGTTTATATTTTTATAAAAAGTTAAAGAGCTTTGAAGCTTCTTTATGGATTGTGTGATGCAATCAAACCCTAAGTGTGATGCCTATGGAATCTAGGTGTGATGCCTAGACCTATCTTCTTCTTCTCCTTTCTTCTTCTTTTATGTTCAATTTGCTATTCTCGGATTACTATTTACAGCCCTCTAAAAGTGCATTTTTCAACCTCAAAACTCCATCTAATCACCCTCAAATCAACCCTAATCCCTTCCCCTACCTATTAGCCTTCAATTTACTCTTGAAGCCATAATTTACTCACTGTTTAGGCCATCAAATAACCTCTCTTTTGAAATTCCAGCGCTGTCCCTATTTGTCTTGCATCAACTTGACCTAACATCTCAATTCCACAATACTAAAATCAAACCACCTGTAAGTTGGGATTTGTTTTCTTGGGCAACTGCATTTTGATCCCCAAAACAAATCTAATCTTGGTTGTGCACAGAAATGCTATCTTATATGAGGCTGCTGACTGCAAAGCTTACATGCATGAGAATGCACAATAATGAAATCCATGATATTTAAGGTGCAGCATCATCCTGTCATTTTTGTAAAATCTAACAAATTAATATGGCGTATCATTTCAGAATTTTACAACTTGTTACTATTAAAAAGTGCTTCTCACGACCATCATCAATTATAAAGCTATGCATATCCGAGTTCAAGCTAGAAGTCCTCCTTATCAGAAATTATCCATTAAGCTTCTGTTTTCAATGTTAAATTGATTTAATGAAAACCACTCCTTCATGGTTATCACAGATACCAGTAAAGGATTTTTCCTAATGAATACTTGGATAAAATTAGAAATAAGACATAAACAAGAAGTATGGATTACATGGCTCAGAAACGTACATTGATCATTTGACGAAAGCCTCCAGAGATCAGATAAACAGCAGTATTTTTAGCCTTCTGCTTTTTGACCAACTCATCTATGCCTGGAGAAATCCTACACATCAGAGAGTAAGAATGGGGAGCCATATCCAAAACTAGACTGAACTAGAGAGCATTGAAAGGGAAAGGTCTAACTCATATAAGGATTGTCCTTCAACATAAAGAAAAGCAAATATGGATTTCAAAATAACCAACCCGCCTACGTTAAATAACTGCATAATGCATGCCCTAGTGAGGTATTTTCTCATGGAAACTAAATGTGTCTCTAGCATTTTACATATCATCTCATATGAGTTCCCTGTGTTCAACTCAGATAAGTCTATTTTCCTTCTCATCAATATTTAAAAAATTACAAAGGATGACCCCAAACCCATTAACGTTAGATTGTCTGGTGTTTCCCCCAGATTAGACATCATATTTGTGTTTAAAAGCTACATAAAACACTATGGCCTTATTGACTTCTCGTGGTAGACTAGATGCCCATTCAGCAAACAAAAACACAAGACGTAATTCAGAATCAAATAGAATCCCTGTACCTTGGGGGATGCTTTTCAAGGAAATCCTGGACTTGGGTAAGGGAAGGGTTAAATAGAGATAATCTTGCTGATAAGGCCTCCTCAAAAGGAACAGAACCACCCATTGCCCTGCAGAGAAGTAAGATTTTTTTGACATCACCCAAATTAAAAATCATTATTGAACAGGAAGGATATCAAACCTTGCTGTCCATTCTGCAACAGCCTTTCCAGCCCCACAGAATTCTGCAAGTTCATCAATCCCCTCATCCAGGCATACTGTACTATCCACATCGAAGCATACTGCATCTGCATTTTGCCACACCTCAAGCACCTCTACAAAGTTAAGAAAACACTCATCAACTGTGGCACTACAAATCCCGAGTATCAAGAACCCAGAATGCAAATATCCAATATTCAACAATTAAATCCATTACTCAATCTGTCACACTTTTACTTAATGAGCAATGTTTCAAACCTTTGACAACAGAAAAATAAGAACTTCTAAAAATTTGATGGGATATTCAACTCAATTCAATCCAAAAACCAACCTAATTTTCAAATCAAACCCTATTCAAGAGATGAAACATATTGGCCATATCTAAAATAATAAGAGAATAATTACTTGCATTCTTGAATATAACCTTTGGATGGTAGCGTATTGTCAAGGTGGCCTGCTGCTGAAGCTTCCAGGGGCTGAACTGGAGCAACTACAGAATTCAATCGTTTAGGATATTTCATTGTCCCAAATGGACTTACAAGCACTCTTTTCGCCAGCTGCAAAGTAAATGTTGGAGTAAGAGGAGAATGATGATGTCTACAATAAGCACAAACTGGGATGATTCGTGCACTGATCAACCCTTCCATCAAATTTTTCTGTTGTTAACAAATCAAACAAACATTTTTACAATGGTAAGTTTTATGTCAATCACTTCAAAATTTCAATCTCTGAAATAGCTTGCAATAACACAAGACTAAAATAAATGCCCAATAATAAATCACATAAGCATCAGTTTACACATAAAGTTCACTCTAAAACTATGAAGCACATATACAGATATGGATACAGATACAGATACATCAATAAGGTAAAATCTAAAAAAAACGTAAGGTACATGTATGGCTGCATACGTTTATAAAAAAATAAAAAACAACTCCCAACTAGTATACATTAATGTGTGTTTGGGAGGGAAAAGATTGAGAATATTTATTTTAAATTAGTACATGTTTATAAACAAAAATATTTATTTTAAATTTAAAATAATGCAAAAATTAGTTTAATAGTTTAGTCTGTTAAGACCAAACCTACAATTCACATTTAATGTCAAAAGTAAAGACTAAGGCCCCGTTTGTTTTCGCCATCATAGTCCGGAGTGGACTGTGATGGATGAACGGTGAGCTTAGCTTACATTTGTTTTGTTTGTGACCCTCCGGATTGATAGTCCATTCGGATTAGGATAGGCCTTGCGCAAGCGAATTGTTAGTTTGGGTGAAGAGGTGTTATTAGAAAAATAGTCCGTCGGTTTACTTAGTGACCGGTCGTCCGCTAGGACGTCCGGCCGGTCAACCGGTCTAACACAAAAAAAAATTATTTTTTTATACTTGTTGGCCATTTTTTTTTGAACATTAAAGTTTAATGATTTTATATTTTTTGTTAAGTAAAAATCATAATTTTATTTGTTTTATTATTTTATATAAAAATAATTTAACAATCCCCACGCTAACAACTATCATCAAAACAAACACAATTTTACTAATCCCCTTACTACCAATCCCTTCCATTCTATCTCTGAAAACAACCGGAGCCAAAAGGTATAAAACCAAAATTAAATATCATTATATTAAATAAGTTATAAAGCATAACATATATCACATATGAACACAAGAACCCATTTTCAGAAGCTAGCAGCCAAAAACACAAATACCCAGGAAAACCCAAAAACAAATAAATAATTATAGTAACAAAGAATGTGAATACAACATGAATGTGATTATTCATTCGAAGTACAAGATTATATGAATTTGTTTTTGTTAATAGCAAAACTGAAATTTAACTTGATCAAAACATAATTGAGAATGAATGTTACAGATCTGTCTTCAATTAGACAAATATTGAAGTCCTGAAACAGAAGCAAATCAATAACATTTGGAACAATTTGTGAGATCTAAGAAAACAAGAAAAGAAGAAAGAAAAAAGAAGAAGAAAAATGGAGAGAGAGAATACCTGAAGGTTGGTAGCGCAAAGATAACGATGGCCAATGATGGGAGGTTGTAGAAGTACTGTCACCACTCTCCTCTCTCTCTCTCTCCTCTGTGTGTGCGCGCGCTATGGCGCGAGAAAGGAGTTGATGGAGGAAAGGGAAAAGTCTCTCTACTGTTTATGTTTATGTTTTTAAAAAAAAAATATTGAAAATTTGTGAAGTTGCCGACCATTTTTTTGTTAGGGCCCATTTTTTGTTAGGGCACTTGACCCAAAAGCGAAAATTAGAATTTTAAAAAGAAGTCAAACCCACCCCCCCGGCAAAAAAAAAACTGATTTCAGGTTGAATGAAATTTATTTTATTTTTCTTTTTTTACACAGCCCCTACGTGGAGGTGAGGGTACTGGGGTCACCCCTACTGGGGGTCCCAGCAGAGCTCTTTTAAAAATCCTTTGTAGTTTGAAAATTCTTTGTCTTGAATGGCTCGAATGTTTTTAAGTGACGTCGTTTTGATTTTTTTTTTCTTTTCTTTCCATTCCCTTTTCTCTCTGAAACAGACAGAAAAAAGAGAAAAGCAGAGGAGAAAGAAGAGAGAATGACAAAAAAAAAGAGGGGAACAAAGAAAGAGATCTATACATAGATCTATGAGTGTATACACAGATCTGTGTATATACACAGATCTATTTGTATACACCGATCTATGCTCTCTCTCCACCCATCGGCACAGATCTATGTATGCACATAGAGAATGATCGATGGTGATGCTAGTGGGTGGAGGGGTTTGCGACGGTAATGGCGGCGCCGGTGGGTAGAGGGAGTTCCGACTCTGTTCCCCATATTTCTCTATTTCCCTTCCCTCTTCTCTTTTTCTTCTTTCTTCCTCCATTTTTCTTCTCTGGCCTATATGTTTTAGAGAGAAAAGATAGGGAAATTTTTTTTTGGCCACAACGACGTCGTTTTGAAATTCAAGCTAGTCGAGCTACAATTATTCGAGCTACCTAAAGGGGTTATTATAATTTTATTTAGTCAAAAGGTCAGGGTTTAAAATAATTTATCTAAAAGGATAAATTTAAATAAAATGATCAAAATATCCTATATATATATAAATGATATACACGAATCAAAACATGAAAATCAATTATCTCTTCATTTCTCTCTCTCTTCTTTCTCTTTCATCGCCTCGCCCTCGCTGCCTACTACCTCGCTGTCACGACCCAAACCCGCCCCTATGGGTTTAGCACTGTAACCGGCCAGTAATCCGTTATTACCAAAGGCCTGCTTAACAGTAATGACAGTAATACAAAGTAAAAGGCTGGCGGAAGCCAAAACAGTAAATAAAAGGTGTCCAATGAGCTATGACAGTCTGTATGCAAAAAGACTTTTCTGAAACGTAATCACATTCAAAACCAAAACAGTATATACATAATAGGTGCACATAACATCCAGGTTAGGGACCAAGTCCCTTCTTTAAACTGTACAGTACAAGTCTAAAACAGTATTACAAAACAGAAACAAAAGGGTGAACTGAGACACCCCAAAAAGCCCTGGCTTGGACTGACATAGAACCTCGAAGTGAGGCACGATGGTTGGCTTGACAAAAAGGGAGCTAACCCAACGCTCTTAACTCCGATCCGATGCCTGGACACCTACATATAACTATAAACAGTGAACTAAAGCCCAGTAAATAACAAATGCGTAAAGAGGCTAAGAATGAATGTCCTTTCAGTCATTAAGCAGTCATATCAGTCATTTAGAAACCATAGCAGTTATATGTGGTACATCCAATAGCAAACAGTACAGTAGGTCTTAACAGACCGAACAGTCAGTTGATGGCCATCATAACAGTAAACAGTAGTGGTTCCAAACATGGGAACCGACAGAGATCTCTGTGACAGTAGCAGTAACAGTACAGTAACAGTAAATTGCTATGGATGCCACGAATACAGTTTACAAATAGGACAAACATTCATTCATTAAAGAATAACGTTTCAGTAAGCAGAATAGTTGATCATTTAGAAAATATTCATAATTGAACATATCTTTACAACATTGTTACTCACAGAGCACTAGGCTATAAGCGGCTAATGAGCGTCCTCGGATGCCAACCCTATACAGTTACAGAACAAACACACACTAAGTTACACACTTGGGAATCAACAACTTAGTCCCTATCTTGACTCGGTGTGGTTCTACATCAATATCCTCATTAAGATGCCTTAAACATGGCCTAGGAATGCCTAGGATGGAATGAGGATGTAAAGATGCACTTTAAAACACTTTTCAAAATTTTTCAGAAAACAGGGGTCTCGCTCGAGCGTGGCTCTCTACGCTCGAGCGGACATGCAGACAAAGGATCTCTGCTCGAGCGTGACTTCCTTCGCTCGAGCGGACTGTAAACTTCATGAAAAGTACTGGATGCATGCAATTCACGCTCGACCTCCGCTCGAGCGTAAGACTCAGGTCCTCGCTCGAGCGTGAACTCTCTCGCTCAAGCGGACTGTAAAACACAAGAACTTCTGGGTACATGCATTTCACGCTCGAGCGCAACTTTCCACGCTCGAGCGGAAGTGCACGACTCAGAGGGTACGCTCGAGCGTGAAGTCCTACGCTCGAGCGTGGGTCCAAAATCTGGAATTTCCAGATTCATCCCCAAGCACAAAACTCAACTTTAAAAGCCTCAAATTCAATCCTTTTGGGCCAATTTTCTGGAAAAACACTTTAAACCCATAATATAACATGTTTTGAAGATCAATTTGAGAAATCAAAGCCCAATGATGAGTCAATTAAACACAATTTCAAATAAACTTCAAGAACAAGATGTACATTTAACATGCATGTGTTTAATTGAATTCAAAGCTTCTAACACATGATCAAATGAGTCAATCCATCCAAAAACATGATGAATTCATGAACTACAACTAGAAAATGGACATGCATGTAGCAAATTTCATGGAAAGACCTCAAAACTCAAGAATGTTCACATGCGTGCATGGAATTCATACAAAACAACTCCAAATTCAACTCTTTAAACCAATTCTTGACTTTAAACTCTAAGTTACTATGAACCATGCAAGATACAACTCAAATTCACAAATGAGAGGATGAAATCTCTACCTATGTCTTGAATTCAAGTATACAAGCTCAAATATGCAAATTCTCTTCAAATCCTCAAAGTTCAAGCAAGAATTCCTAGTTGAATCAAAGCTCTCCTACTCTCCCTCTCTTGCTCACGGTTTTGCTCAAGAAGATGAACAAATAATGTATCAAAGTGATGTAAAGTGAAGGATAGGTGGTCTAGAAACAAGCCACTTAGTGGCAAAAAATGCAAATAACTCAAACTAATGTATTTTAACATTATTTAATCCAATTTAATCATTCCAAATCAAATTTAAATTAAATCTACCATAAAATCACATAAATCCCAATTAACATAAAATACCAATCAATTTCAGATTCGGCCGCCGATAAGGCCTTCAATTTACAGTTCGAAACTTAAAACATGAACAAATCAATCAAATGACAAACATATAGAAATGCAAGTAAAGCAATATACTCTTGCAATCAATTCACATTTCAGTCAAATCAGTTACTTATCATGTTCAGTCACAGTTTAGCAGTAATCAGAGGTGAGGGTTGTCACAGTCTTCCCCCCTTAAAAAGAGTTTGGTCCTTCAAACTCGGATTACCTTCATTCTGGAAGAATACCGGATTCAGAGGGAACAGTTCAGGATATCTTTTCAATATATCATCTTCTCTTTCCCAAGTGGCATAAGTGCCACCGTGGTTTTGCCAGTCCACTTTCACTAACGAAATTTCTTTGTTTCTCAACTTCTTGATTCGTCGGTTTACAACCTGAATAGGCTGTTCTTCATAAGTGTAGTCATCACTTAGCACTACACGGGTAGGCTCGATAACATGGAAGGGATCCCGAAGGTAATCCCTCAACATTGAAATATGGAAGACATTATGCATATGCTCCATTTCAGGAGGAAGTGCTACTTGATACGCCATCGGATTAATCTTCTCAATGATTTCATACGGTCCGACATATCTCGGCGCTAGCTTACCCTTGACTCCAAAGCGAGTCTGGTCTTTCATCGGTGTCACTTTAACGAAAACATGGTCACCTACTTCATATTCCCTGTCTCACCTTCGGACATCCGCATAACTTTTCTGTCGGCTTTGTGCGGTTTTCAATCTTTGTTGAATCAGTTTCACTTTTTCAGTGGTTTCTTGTACAATCTCGGGCCCAAGCAAAGGCCCATCTCCAACTTCTGCCCAGCAAATAGGAGATCGACATTTTTTGCCATACAAAGCCTCAAAAGGCGCCATACCAATACTCGAGTGAAAGCTGTTATTGTAGGCAAATTCAGCTAAAGGTAGATGACTTTCCCAATTTTCCTGAAATCAAGAACACACATCCGCAGTAAATCTTCTAGAGTCTGAATGGTTCTTTCTGACTGACCATCTGTCTGAGGATGATATGCACTACTCAGTCTCAGTTCAGTACCCAATGCAGTTTGCAGACTTTGCCAAAATCTCAAGGTAAACTTCGAGTCCCTGTCAGAAACAATAAATATTGGCACTCCATGCAATCTAACAATTTCATCAATATAAATTATAGCCAATTTGTCCGCATTATAGATTATTTTGACAGGTAAGAAGTGAGCAGATTTAGTCAATCTATCAACAATAACCCAAATTGAGTCCATACCTTTACTGGAGCGAGGTAAACCAACAATGAAATCCATAGTAATATGTTCCCATTTCCACTCCGGTATTGGTAAGGGCTGTAGTAAGCCTGCGGGTCGTTGATGTTCAGCTTTAACTTATTGGCAATGAAGACATTTCGATACAAAGTCAGCAATCACTTTCTTCATTCCCGGCCACCAAAAATTCAGTTTCAAGTCTTGGTACATTTTCGTATTTCCTGGATGGATAGACAGTTTCGAATTATGGCCCTCATGCAGAATTTGTCTTTTCAGCTCAGAATCATTCGGTACACATAACCTTCCCTGGAATTTCAACACATTGTTCTCAAATTTGAAGTCCGGCCTCGGTTTGGACTCCCGTTCATCAATGACCTTTTTCAAAAGGTCATCCTGTTGCTATTTCTCTTTAATCTCCTCAATCAGTGCCGGTTGAGCAGAAATAGCGACTAAGGTTCCACCTTGTTCACGCAAAACAATCTCAACTTCAAATTTTTCAAGGTCACATAGCAATTCTTTCTGCCCGGTGAGTAAACAGGCTAAATTTCCAACTGATTTCCGACTCAGTGCATCGGCGACGGTGTTAGCTTTTCTCGGATGGTACAAAATTTGGAAGTCATAATCTTTTATCAGTTCTAACCATCTCCGCTGCCTCATGTTCAATTCTGTCTGTGTGAAGAAATAGTTCAAGCTCTTGTGATCTGTATACACTTCACATGTTGCCTCATAAAGATAGTGACACCAAATTTTCAATGCAAATACCACTGCGGCAAGTTCTAAGTCGTGGTTGGATAATTTTTCTCATGCGGTCTCAATTGTCGGGAAGCATATGCAATAACTTTACCATTCTGCATTAAGACACATCCCAAACCCTTATAAGAAGCATCACTAAATATGGTAAATCCATCCGTACCTGAGGGTAAGGTAAGAATCGGTGCAGTCACAAGTCGAGTCTTTAACTCTTGAAAAGCTAATTCTCTCTAGTCAGTCCAGTCAAATGATATCCCTTTTTGAGTCAACTGAGTCAACGGTAGGGCAATTTTGGAGAAGTCCTTCACAAATCTTCTGTAGTATCCGGCTAAGCCTAAGAAACTTCGGACTTCAGTAACATTAGACGATCTGGGCCAATTCACTACTGCTTCAATCTTCTGTGGGTCAACTGAAATGCCATCTTTACTGATCACATGTCCCAAAAACATTACATTGTCTAGCCAAAATTCACACTTCGTTAGTTTTGCATACAGTTTCTATTCTCTTAAGGTCTGTAAGGCAATGTTCAAATGATGTTCATGTTCTTCCGTGCTTTTGGAATAAATCAAAATGTCATCTAAGAAAACAACTACAAATTCATCGAGGAATGGTTTGAAAATTCTATTCATAAGGTCCATAAATGCAGCAGGTGCATTAGTAACTCCGAAAGGCATAACAAGGAATTCGTAATGTCCATACCTCGTTCGAAGGCAGTCTTTTCAATATCCTCTGGTTTGACTTTCAACTGGTGGTATCCGGATCTAAGGTCAATTTTAGAGAAGACCTGGGCACTCTGTAACTGGTCAAACAAATCATCAATACAGGCAATGGGTATTTGTTTTTCACTGTTACCTTATTCAGTTCACGGTAGTCAATACAGAGTCTCAATGAGCCATCTTTTCTTTCACAAACAAAACTGGAGCGCCCCATGGTGAAGTACTAGGCCTGATGAACTTCTTATCCAACAGTTCTTGCAGCTGACATTTTCAATTCTTTCAGTTCGGTAGGTGCCATTCTGTGTAGCTTTGGAGAGGAAACTGGCTGTGTACCCGGAATCACATCAATGGTGAACTCAATGTCCCTGTCAATCAAATCCCCTGGCAAATCATCTAGAAAAACATCTGGAAATTCTCTGATTATAGGAATACTATTCACATCAGTTTTACCATCAGTAGATACAGTCAATATACAACATAGATACCCTTTACACCCATTTTTAATCAATTTGAAAGCTTTCATGGATGAAATCAGATATGGGGGAGGTACTACTCCAACTCCATTAAACACAAATTCAGGCAGCCCAGGTGGACGGAAAACAACTTGTTTTGTTACACAGTCTATGGTAGCATGATATTTTGTTAACCAATCCATTCCCAATATCACATCGAAATGATCGATATTCAAATGTAGTAAATCAATATACAAATGCACATCCCCAACAATAATTTCACATGCAGGGTACATATAAGCACAAGTCATGGATCCCCCAATAGGTGAAGATACAACTAACAAATAATTCATGGGTTCCAGTGGTCTATTCAATTTTCGCGAAAAAGCATGCGAGACATATGAATGTGTAGACCCTGAATCAATCAGAACATAAGCATTTTGAGCACAAATTGAGAGTATACCTGATACAACGGTCTCGGTATTCTGCACATCTCCCGGTACAAGTGCGAACACTCGGCCTTGCCTCATAGGCTCTTTTCCAGTAGCTTTGGGGTTGGGTTTCGGTGGAGCAGTTGATGTTGTGGCGCTAGCTGTAGCTTTACTATTGCCTTGAGATATAGAAGGGCAATCTTTAACCATATGGCCTACCTTGCCACACCTGTAACAAGCACCAAAAATTTTATAACAAACCCCTTATGTCTTTTCCCACATTCGGAGCAGGGTGGTATGGAACCACTTCCCTGACTAGAACTGGTCGTTGACCCTGTATTTTGCTTCTTGTTCAGTGAGTTATTTCGGCCTTTCTTAAACTTAAAACCCCATCTCTTACCACGCCATTCAGACGTTGGTGTTTCGATCTGTTTTAATGCCTCGATGTTCTATTTAGCTATTATCGCCCAGTCAAGAACATCCATATATTTCAGTAGTTTCAGCACATTGATTTTGTCAAGTATCTCTACATTAAGGCCGCCTTCAAACTTCCTGGCCTTTTTGTAATCAGTGTCCACCATGTGTGGTGCATATCGGGCATGTTTAGTGAACTTTGATTCATATTCGGCTACAGACATGGTACCTTGCTTCAACTATTCAAACTCAGTCACTTTGCGATCCCTGACACACTGAGGAAAGTATTTTTCAAAGAAGGCTTTTTTAAATTGAGCCCAAGTCAAAGCAGTATTGGTGTCACGAACAAGCATCCACTACCTTCTAGTCTCTTCGTGTAAGGTAAAGATAGCCAGCAATACCTTGTGTGCTTTAGAACACGGAAACACTTCAAATAATTTCTCTGTTTCTAGAACCCATGCTTCGGCCTTTAACGGTTCAAGGCCTCCCTGAAAGGATGGTGGTTTCATTTTACTGAACTTCTGTGTCAGAGCTATTATATCATCATTAACATTCTGCTCGGGCTGAACTGGAGGAGGTGGGGGCTGTTGGTTCTGTTGTAGCCTCAAGGCCTCAGTCAACAGTTCAACTGTTCTCTCTAATCTTGCCATTCTGGCATCAAATGATTCTGTTTCATCGGCATTCCTTGCATTGTCCATTTCACTATATGCAATACAATGATAATGAACATAGGCAGTTGCATACTTAAACACCTTAGCACATTAGCACATATATTCATGTCATGGCCACACACACTTTTTCGATGCTTATGCAATGCCCTATTCACTTTTCTAGGACATCCTATAGCTCATCTGGACACCTATGTGCGGTATAACTCGTGCTTTAGTATCGTTCTGATACCACTCTGTCACGACCCAAACCCGCCCATGGGTTTAGCACCGTAACCGGCCAGTAATCCGTGATTACCAAAGGCCTGTTTAATAGTAATGACAGTAATACAGAGTAAGAGGATGGCGGAAGCTAAAACAGTAAATAAAAGGTGTCCAATGAGCTGTGACAGTCTGTATGCAAAAAGACTTTTCTGAAACATAATCACATTCAAAACCAAAACAATATATACATAACAGGTGCACATAACATCCAGGTTAGGGACCAAGTCCCTTCTTCAAACTGTACTGTACAAGTCTAAAACAGTATTACAAAATAGAGCAAAATGGTGAACTGAGACACCCCAAAAAGCCCTGGCTTGGACTAACATGGAACCTCGAAGTGAGGCACGATGGTTGGCTTGACAAAAGGGAGCTAACCAACGCTCTTAACTCGATCCGGTGCCTGGACACCTACATATAAATATAAACAGTGAGCTAAAGCCCAGTGAATAACAAATGCGTAAAGAGGTTAAGAATGAATGTCCTTTCAGTCATTAAGCAGTCATATCAGTCATTTAGAAACCATAGCAGTTATATATGGTACATCCAATAGCAAACAGTACAGTAGGTCTTAACAGACCGAACAGTCAGTTGATGGCCATCATAACAGTAAACAGTAGTGGTTCCAAACATGGGAACCGACAGAGATCTCTGTGACAGTAGCAGTAACAGTACAGTAACAGTAAATTGCTATGGATGCCACGAATACAGTTTACAAATAGGACAAACATTCATTCATTAAACAATAACGTTTCAGTAAGCAGAACAGTTGATCATTCAGAAAATATTCATAATTGAACATATTTTTACAACATTGTTACTCACAGAGCACTGGGCTATAAGCGGCTAATGAGCGTCCTCGGATGCCAACCCTACACAGTTACAGAACGAACACACACTAAGTTACACACTTAGGAATCAACAACTTAGTCCCTATCTTGACTCGGTGTGGTTCTACATCAATATCCTCATTAAAATGCCTTAAACATGGCCTAGGAATGTCTAGGATGGAATGAGGATGCAAAGATGCACTTTAAAACACTTTTCAAAATTTTCAGAAAACAGGGGTCTCGCTCGAGCGTGGCTCTCTACGCTCGAGCGGACATGCAGACAAAGGATCTCCGCTCGAGCGTGACTTCCTTCGCTCGAGTGGACTGTAAACTTCATGAAAAGTACTGGATGCATGCAATTCACGCTTGACGGACGCTCGACCTTCGCTCGAGCGTGAGACTCAGGTCCTCGCTCGAGCGTGAACTCTCTCACTCGAGCGGACTGTAAAACACAAGAACTTCTGGGTACATGCATTTCACGCTCGAGCGTAACTTTCCACGCTCGAGCGGAAGTGCACGACTCAGAGGGTACGCTCGAGCGTAGGTCCAAAATCTGGAATTTCCAGATTCATCCCCAAGCACAAAACTCAACTTTAAAAGCCTCAAAAAAAACACTTTAAAAACCCATAATATAACATGTTTTGAAGATCAATTTGAGAAATCAAAGCCCAAGGATGAGTCAATTAAACACAATTTCAATAAACTTCAAGAACAAGATGTACATTTAACATGCATGTGTTCAATTGAATTCAAAGCTTCTAACACATGATCAAATGAGTCAATCCATCCAAAACATGATGAATTCATGAACTACAACTAGAAAATGGACATGCATGTAGCAAATTTCATGGAAAGACCTCAAAACTCAAGAATGTGCACATGCATGCATGGAATTCATACAAAACAACTCCAAATTCAACTCTTTAAACCAATTCTTGACTTTAAACTCTAAGTTACTATGAACCATGCAAGATACAACTCAAATTCACAAATGAGAGGATGAAATCTCTACCTTATGTCTTGAATTCAAGGTATACACGCTCAAATATGCAAATTCTCTTCAAATCCTCAAAGTTCAAGCAAGAATTCCTAGTTGAATCAAAGCTCTCCTACTCTCCCTCTCTTGCTCACGATTTTGCTCAAAAAGATGAACAAATAATGTATCAAAGTGATGTAGAGTGGAGAATAGGTGGTCCAGAAACAAGCCACTTAGTGGCAAAATGCAAATAATCAAACTAATGTATTTTAACATTATTAATCCAATTTAATCATTCCAAATCAAATTTAAATTAAATCTACCATAAAATCAATAAATCCCAATTAACATAAAATACCAATCAATTTCAGATTCGGCGCCGATAAGGCCTTCAATTTACAGTTCGAAACTTAAAACATGAACAGATCAATCAAATGACAAACAGATAGAAATGCAAGTAAAGCAATATACTCTTGCAATCAATTCACGTTTCAATCAAATCAGTTACTTATCATGTTCAGTCACAGTTTAGCAGTAATCAGAGGTGAGGGTTGTCACACTCACCTCACTGTCGCGGTCTACCATATTTTATTGTCGTCGCTGCCACCAACCCTACTACTACCTTCACTACCCTCTCCTTCTCCCTTTTTGAAATCTTCATTCTCATCTTCCCGAGATAAATTCCTAACTCTAACTCTCACTCTCAAATTCCCTTATTTAAACACTCCAATCGATGTCTCTCTCTCATGGTTCATTACTATCATCGTCTCTACTTCAGTGCCGCACGCGTAGTCTACCTGTGGTCCGCACCTCGCCTTGCCTCTCTTCTCTATCGATACATCCTCTATTGTGCAGATCTGGATCAAGGGTCAGAGTTGATCCTCAACAAGGTTCCATCGACATGCCCCAACAAGAAAGCGGATCTAGAGCTGTCCTCTCTCTCCTCCTCATTCTCTAATATACAAGTATTTAGCTTTCAAATGTATGTATATGTATGTGTATTTATATATGTATGGAGAGCAAATATTCGTCTCTCTCTGTACTCCTCGTGTCCAAGCTTTGTTTCACTCAGAATAATCTGAGAACATAACGACGGTGAGTTACCCAACGGGTGGTAGCTGGAATACCCTTTCCGACGGTCAAGTTAGCACAATTTTAGAAAGAAAGAAGACAAGAGAGAGAGAGCTTTGATAACCATAAGATCTCAATGTGTAAGGGTTCTAGACCTCTGCATAGAGGCGCTGCACCATTTATATAGTTTCTGCGCGCACCTCTCTGTTCGTCCTCCCCTGGACGCGTGGATATGTTCCCCTCTTATCTTCTTCCACATGTAAGCATAAATACTACCAAACACCAAATAGTGAAACCACCTAACGGTATTTACCTATACGGACGGCGGAACCTCCTTCCTGCAATCCAATCATGCCACGTGATACTTCTTACCAAGTTGTGCCTAGCGCGACATCACAATCTTCCCCCAGGACCGCGTTACTTGCCTGGTCCTGACAGATAGACCTGAATGTCAGCTCAACTGAGCTGGAAAGTTCGCAATGAGCTCCCGCTCGGCTGAACATGGTTCACCATGGACAGATTTCGTCCAACTCTTGGTGAGATTCACATCTCCAAACCGGGCTAACGCTTCAAACTCCCATCCTAAACCTGACCAAGTTAATATCTCGAACTGACACGTATCCAACATTTGACCGTACCAAGACCCCGGTCGAGCATGTGGCAGTTAAGACCTCGACCGAAGCTACCAAACTAGCTCGGCCCATGTTTGGTCACAAATATCCCTCTCAATTGCCCCTTAATTTCGGTTGTGTCTGTATAACCGGGATTACATTCACTGGCCGAGCTCATTTTCTTACTTGGTCGTTATCTGCTTGGTCCCGCACTTAGCCTCCCGCGCTTCCAAATCTATTCACAATCTTCAACCATGCTAGTCCTTATGCTTACTCAGCCTGTCTTTTCAAGACTTACACCGGTCTCATCATAGACACGTGTCATTCGTCTGTTGGCTCCGTACAGCCAACCCAATTGTCTTACACCGTTCTTTTCAGATTCAAATTTTGGCGCATCTTCCGCTCTCATACATATTACACGCCTCTTTGTATCTCTACATTCACTGTTCATTATCCTCTCCACAAATGAACCATGCAAACTAACTTTTAACAAGTTGGACCTAGTAAATGGTGCTTACACATCGACCGGGCAAACAGGGCTGGGACGTCGACCTTACAAACGACATGCAAGTGTTGGCTGAAAAAACGATGCATGATGTTGACCTTACAATGTGGTCAAATATTAAGTTATTGAGATCGACCCTACAATTTTCCTCGCAAACTGGACTCCTACCTTAAACTTACGAAGGCAAAGCAGTGACCTAGGCTAAATGGATTGCCCTTGGACCGTGTCCACTACTCAGTTAGAATTCTCTTCGACTGAACAAATCATCAGTTTTTCGTCAAAAGTTGGCGAGCAAAATCGGCTTGGCAACTTTTTGGCAAGCAAAATCAGCTTAGCTCGGCGATTTACTTCTCGGCAAGCAAAATCAGCGCAACTCCTTGGTAAGCAAAATAAACTTAGCTCGGTGATTTACTTATCGGGGAGTAAAATCGGCTTGGTAACTTCCTTGGCGAGCAAAATCAGCTTGGCAAGGAACTTCGTAGTTGGCGAGCAAAGTCAGCTTGGTAATTTGCTTCTTGGCGAGCAAAGTCATCTCGGCAAGGAACTTTAAAGTTGGCGAGCAAAGTCATCTCGGCAAGGAACTCCAACGTTGACGAGCAATGTCAGCTCGACAACATGTTTCCTGGAGAGCAAAATCAGCTCGGTAAGGAACTTCAAAGTTGGCGAACAAGGTCAACTTAGCAATTTGCTTTTTGGCAAGCAAAATCAGCTCAGCATGAAACTTCAAAGTTAGCGAGCAAAGTCAGCTCAACAACTTACTTCTTGGTGAGCAAAATTAGCTTAGCAAGGAACTCCAAAGTTGGCAAGCAAGGTCAACTCGGCAAGGAACTTCAAAGTTAGCGAGCAAAGTCAGGTCGGCAACTTGCTTCTTGGTGAATAAAATCAGCTCAGCAGGGAATTTCAACGTTGGCAAGCAAAGTCAGCTCGGCACCTTGCTTCTTAGAGAGCAAAATCAACTCGGCAAGGAACTTTAAAGTTGGCGATCAAGTTCAGCTCGGCAACTTGTTTCTTTGCGAGCAAACTCAACTCGCTAAGGAATTCTAAAGTTGATTAAAACCATCAACAAATCTTTTGTCGAGCAAAATCTGCCTGGCAAGGAATTTCAAAGTTGGCGGGCAAAATCAACTTAGCAACTTATATCTTGGTAAGCAAAATCAACTTGGCACGACTTCTTGGCGAGCAAAATTAGCTCGGCAAGGAATTCTAAAGTTGGTGAGCAAAATCAGCTCGGCAACTTATATCTCGGTGAGCAAAACCAACTCGGCAAGACTTCTTGGCGACTAAAATTAGCTCGGCAAGGAATTCTAAAGTTGATCAAAACCATCAACAAACCTCTTGCTGAGCAAAATCCACCCGGCAAGGAATTCTAAAGTTGAATAAAACCATCAACAAACCTTTTGCTGAGCAAAATTTGCCCAGTGAGGAATTCCAAAGTTGAACAAAACACCAGATTTCATCTTGCCAAGCAAAATCAGCCTGACAAGGAATTCTGATCTTTCCGTCAAAATGATTGTCAACTGCTCCTTGGACCGCGTTAAATCTATTTGGCGAGGAAAAAATACAACAATTTATAAGAAAACAGTCTACTTGTTTCATTACATTAATAGTAGAATGGGTTACAAAAGTAGAACTAAGAATAAAACTTCAGATTGACAATGTTCTATGTTATGGGAATAGATTGGCCATTTATATCCTACGAATTTTATGCCTCTTTTCCTCAACCTTCTTATTGCCGTCTTTCAAAATTGATCTCTCCAGATCTTTTCAATCGATCACTTATTGAGGGGGGATGTCTTCGATTGTTAGGCCATTCAGCAAGGTCTGCTTTGGAAGAGCCGCCCTGACCCCCTTATCAACGTACCGATCCAAATGCCCTGTAGCCACTATGTAACAACTCCGACCCATGATTAACTGTTAAACCATGATTAAGCCATGATTAATAAGTAATTAAAATGAAATTTTGAATTAAGTGCATGTGTGTTGCATAATTTGTATTTCTATATATTTATTATAGGAATATCTGTTTGAGGTTTTGTTATATTTTGCGAATTGAAACCCTTATTGACATTCGACCATGAAATTGACTTGGTGTATGTGTTGGTTGGAATTTTTAGAATGTTATGGTAGGTTTAATTAAAATTCAATTCGGAACGAATTAATTAGAATAATTAATGTCAATGTGATTAACCTAAGCCAAGATTAATTAAGTCAACTTAATTGAGCCTATACAAGGCATGAGTGGACTCTAGTATACATTTTACACTCTCATGTTATTCCCTTGAGACAATAAAATGTGAGGGAGAGTGAGAGTTAGATGGAGAGAGTGAATTCAAGAAGAAGAAGAGGGAAGTTGGTAAGATTGAAGCAAAATTTATGGAGTTGAGCAAGAATTTGCTAGAATTCAAGAGAATTGGGAACTCTAGGTAAGAATCATGCCCTCAAACTTTGTATTTAAGACATAGGTGGTTGAACTTAAGAGGTTTAAGTGTTAAAATGTGAGAATTGAGCTTAGATTAAGGAATTGGAGCATGATTCCTACATGCATGCATAAGTCACTAAGAATTGTAAGTTGATTCTCAAGAATTTCCACTTGCATGTCCATATCTTGGTTTTGTTCAAAGAATTCAACATGGTTTTGACCTAAACATCTCATTTGCTATGATTTGGAAACTTGGAGCTCAAATCATTTCATGCATGTCATGTTCATGTTATGTTTTCACATTTCAAGCTTGAGTTTGTATAATTGACATGTTTATAGGCCTTGATTTCATGAAATGATCTTTAATTCTTTATGTTTTCCAAGTTTAGACCTGTTTTCTCAAGTTTTGGGCCTA
The DNA here is from genome assembly GCA_030407325.1 of Camellia japonica. NCBI lineage: Eukaryota > Viridiplantae > Streptophyta > Magnoliopsida > Ericales > Theaceae > Camellia > Camellia japonica. Next base: position 103,950,024 of record JAPPVO010000059.1, read on the forward strand.
AAGACTGTGTTTTGAAAGGCTAAAGATGGGTTTTGAAGCTTGGAGGTGAATCTGGAAATTGCAGAATTCAACCTCACCGCTCAAGCGACAGATCTTGTGCTCGAGCGACCACTTTGTGTTTTGCACCTTCGCTCGAGCGACCAAAAGTTAGCTCGAGCGTAAAATGCATGCTCCCAGAAGTTGACATATTTTGCAGATCACTCGAGCGACAAGAGTTGCGCTCGAGCGAAGACCTCAGTCACATACTCGAGCGACTATCGAGCAAAAAATTCACACAACCAGTACTTCTGCAAAGTTTACAGATCGCTTGAGCGAAGGAAGTTGCGCTCGAGCGACCACTCACATATTTGGCCATCCACTCGAGCAAGGGAAGTTGCGCTCGAGCGAGGCCCCTGTTCTCATCAAATTTGTCGAAGTGTTGAATAACATGTTTTGGCATTCTCGTTGTATCCTAGGCATTCTTAAGCCCTACTTAAGACATAATAATGAGAATAAGAAGTAGAAACACACCTAAAGAAGAAAGAACTAAGTTAATAATTTTGGGTGTGTAATTCAGTATGTATTCGTTTTATATCTGTGTAGGTCACACGCCGCAAGTTACCTGATTTGTCTGCTCTGTTGTTTGCTTTGGAGCCATTTGTGAGTAATAACTTAGGCCTTGTTTGGGAACAGGCTAATTTAGTAACTTTTTGGCTATTTGGCTAAAATATGAGCTAAAAAAAACTAGTATGTTTATGATGATTTTTTGGCTTTTTACGAAAAGATGTACAAAAAGTAGAGAGAAAATAGAATCTTTGACTTTTTGGTATGGGTTGTTGGCTTTTTGTTTTTTTTAGTGACTTTTTGGCTTTTTGGCTAAGTGGGTCGCTTTCCAAACGAGGCCTTAGTAAAGCTATGTTCAACTTTATTTATTTTCTATATGTGGAATAAGATTTGTTTTATGAAATGTTATGCTCTGTACAATGAATGATTGTCCAGTTTCTGACAAGCACTCGTGACAATAATTCTGTGGTTCAAGTATATGATCTGTTCCCGGTACTGGAGGTTTCTTTATGGAACTAGCAAGTATGTGATCTGTTCCCAGTACTGGAGGTTCTTGTGTAGAACTAGCAAGTATGTTATATGTTCCCAGTACTGGAGGTTCCTTTGTGGAATTGGAAAGCATGTTATCTGTTCCCTGTACTGGAGGTTCCTTTATGAAACTGATAAGTATGACCCTCAATACTCTGTATTTGATTTGTTAGCGCTAATGGATATAACACATATGAACAAGTATGAATTCTGATTTCTGCATATGATTCGAACAAGAATGTGAATATGAATCTGTTTCTATATTTCTGATCTGGCGGGACATCATTCATTTAACCATTTACTTTGTTATTATTCACAGAGCTTCCACTCACTGTTTATATTATGTATGTAGGTGAGCAGGCGCGTGACCAGGTCTAAGCTGCTGCCTAGAGAGTTTTGGGTTAGCCAACCACCGTGCCTCCTGGGGAGGTTCTCTTTTTGAGAAATCAAGTTTTGTAACCATGCTAAGGCTGTTTTGTTTTTATTTACCTGTACACTGGGTTAAGTTCCTTATAATACATAATACTATCTATAAGATGATGCAAGACTTAAGGAAGTTTAACATTATATATGTATGTATCTATTTCAGTTTTGAAGTTTTCTGTCCTATGTAGGTCTACATAACTCAATGGATTATGTATGTTTCTATATTTGCTTCTGCAGCCCCTTATTATACGATAATCTGTTCAGAGGCCTTTGGTAATCTAATGATTATTGGTTGATTACGATGCTAAACCTATAGGGACGAGTTTGGGTCGTGACATACCAACTCTTCCAAGTGTAGTTTGAGCGGCATGCAATCTTCTGTTTGGTGCCCTCTCTCATTATGAAAGGTGCAACAGTATCTCAGATTGAACCCTCTCTAGGCATCCCCCAAATTGGCCGGCCACCGGACGTATTCCTCGTCACGAATTTCACTCAATATGCGATAGATCGGGATCTTGAAGACCGTAGAAATGCCAATCCGGGATTTTAACTTTCTCTTGGCATTATCCTTCGCGTCACGTAGGTTGTTAGCCTGGTCATTGTGACGACCTTTATCCAAGTTGTTGCGGCTAGCGCCGCGGTTATGCTCTCTTCCACGGTTGTTTGTACGACCATCATTTTGTCTGATTGCATTGACTTTTCCCGCAACTCTTTTGTCTGCCACTATTGGATTTGCCTTCACGGTAGTTGCGGTCGCGTCATTCTCAACTCGGATGTGTTCGTTGATGCGTTGCATGAGCAACTCCATGGTCGTCGATTGATTCATGGTAAGTGAGTCTTTGAGCCTATGTTTGAATGGAAGACCGCGTTTGTATTGAGTGACTGCTAGGTTCGTCGGGCAATCGAGATTTCGTTGAATGTTTCCCAATACTTGGCGTTGTACGCCTTCAAGGAGTCACCTATTTCTATCTTGATTCCCAAAAGGTGGTCGACTTCTTTGGGTGTTTTGGTGTTGGTCTTGAATCATGTCACAAATGCCTCCGCCAATTGTTGCCACCTCTCGATACTTTCCTCCGGCAGCCTCTTGAACCATTTCAGGCCCAACTCACCCAAACTCGATGGAAAAATAAGGCACATGAGCGCATCGTTTCGCTTGTGCCTAGCCATAACCTACCAGAAGTGGCTTACATGCATGTACGGAGCGGTCTTTTCATCATAGAGCGTGAACTTTGGCCGATGGAACCCGGGAGGAAATGATATGTTCTCGATCTCTACGGAAAAATGGGTGGCCATCAGCCTTGCCAACTTTCTATATAGTGGCACGTGTGCCACTAAGCGTGGCGGTAGCATGGTGACCTTTTCACTGGCTTGCCCTTTAGGGGCCAGTGTAGCTCGGCTTTTCATGCCCCCTTTCGGAAGAATGAATAGCCCTACAGCTCGGACTTCACTTGTGTTGGTTCTAAATCTGATTTGACAAGTGCAATGTGAAACAGTGGAAGTACAAAAAGAGTCCACATCCGGCAATTTTTTTGAAAAATTGATGTTTTGAATAAAATGCTAAAAATGGACTGCTTTGCCAAATATCAGAGTCGCCACCTAAATATTTATTTTAGAGAATTTAGGAAACTTGTGACTCATGCCAAAGGCCATTAGTCCGTCGTTACCAAAGTGTCATGGTTCGGGAACTTAGGTATGAGAGGAAAAGGTCAATAATGAGCACCCCACTCACCCGATCAAAGATTGACCTCTACTAATTATGATGTGATTCTTATGTACAGTATATGTTCTTATTCTGATTATTTAATAAATCCTAAAATTTATTATGTGAAGCATATAAGGTATAGACTAGTTTGCTCAAATTGGAACAATTCAATTTCATGTTTGTTTTTCGAAAAGGGTTTGAATTTGCCACCTCAAGTGGGCTTAAAGTTTGTGAATTTAAGTGGGCTTAAAACGTACATTCGTTAAATCATTCCAATTCAAGTAATAAGCCTTCATCCACAGGCATTCAAACAGTTTATTATTTAAGCAATTAGCCTCATGGTAGGATACTAAACATAATAAGAAAATTATGTACAAGCGGGATGCTAAAACATAACAATTTACATATTTACCGACGTCCTGCAAACAAGCTACAAAACAAAGTTAGAAAGTATGCATGATTCCTAACTATACAATATGACAAATGCAACACATGTAATATGCAATTACTAGGCTCGGCTACTAATATGGCATGTGAAATGATTTGATCGCATGTGGTCTAAGCATGTATTCAAAGAAGTATTGAAACGACAATGTGAAGAGAATGATGAACCGAGCCTTGGTGCATGCAATACAAGTGAATACAAACATGAAGCATGCTAAATTAAACATGATGTCCTAAACTAACCATCATAAGCTGGTAAATAAAAGGGAAAAAGACGTGTGGTTGGAAGAGATACACATTATTACAACATTGTTTGCCCTCACGTAGGAGGGTCCGAATGAACTAGCTAGCTGACTAAATTACTTAACTAATTATTACAATACTTGAATAAATAAGCTAGTTGTCTAAGCTAATTAATTATTACAACAAGTAAATAATTAATTATGCTAAGCTAATGAATTAAGTAATTATGATAATGAACTAATTTAAATAACTATTTTAAGCTAATTAAATAAGTACAATACAAAACTAATTAGCTAACTACATTAACTAATTAATTACAAAAGTAACTAATTTAAACAAGGTAACTAATTAATTACAATATGAATTAACTAATTAAATAACTAATCTAATGAAATAACTAATTAAATAATTACTCTAATTAAATCATCTAATTAAATAATTATGACTAACTAATTAACTATTCTACCTAATTATTACAAATTGGAACTAACTAATAAAATACATTAATTAATTTATTTATAAAATTCAAATTAACCAACTAATTAAATATACTAATTAATTAATATAAAATTCTAACTAGTGAATAATAAATACCAAAACTCCTAGTGCCAAAGATTAGTGAACTAAGCGAATGTGGTTTCTTCATTGGGTTCGGAGGCAAGACTGGTTGGTCAATGCTTCTAGACCGGCTAAAGCTTGAATCTGCCTCCATAACCAGACCCACTTTGTCATCTTCATCACATTCCAACTCTCTAAATCCAGAATTAACTCTCTAAATCCAGAATTAGATACAGAAATAGAGCAATCCATCTCTGTTTCATTGAGATCAGAAGCCATCTGGTTCTCACCTTTGTTCTCAATCCCATATTCATCATGGCTTTGACCCATCACCATAACTGATTTGCTTCGTTCCGAATGATCGAATTCTTCAATCTGATTATCATCATCATCATCATCACGAGCAGCCCACATGCAAGTGCGTGAGTCCATACAACAAGACCCACTCGCGCAGAGCTGTACACCTTACGCTAGGCTTCAGCTCAGTCATCTTCGAACCGACGTCATCTTCCGGCTATTAACCTTCACAACAGCATTTGTTTAAATCGACCTTCTTTCTCAGAACGTGATATGGCCCATTCCTCGGCTTGTGTCCTGCAGTAAGTTTATGATAAACTTCCAAATGTCGCAGTACATCTTTGGTTTCTGTTAAGGTTGAAGGGTCAAGGGTGTAATGCAAACCACTGGTACTCAGGTCCTTCTTCATCAGAGGTACAGCTGCTTCGAACTTCCAACTTCACTTTTCCAAACAGAGCATGTCTAGGATCAGACCACAGCACCTGAAAAATATTCACCATATCTTCCACCTTCCCTATATTGGCTACACAGAGCATCGGTGCCGCAAAATCAGGCCATCACCGGAGAACAATCAGTCCAACACCAGAGAACCCAGCGACGGCTCAACCCAGATCACTACCTTCACGATCACCATCCATACACACAGCGCACGGACTGATTGCATCAGCAGCTGAATCACGGAGAACCCCACCAACACAGACATGCCGGCACCGAAATTGACCAACTTCGAGTTTGCTCATTTCAGCCACAGCCGGGCATTAAACTCGAGCAGACTGTAATGCACCAACTCAGTCCAACAATCTGTTATAAACCGGAGCTCCAACATAGCACAAATGACCAAACCGAGGCCAGGGAAGAAACGAGACAAAGGACCGAAACAAAGGAGACAACCCAGCTTCACCGTCGTAGCAGGAGACGAATCGGAGGCACAACTCCGACCCAGAAAGTCATGAAAAATGGTGGGTTTAACTTCGTCGGTGGTGCATGAGTGATAAACAATTTGTAGTGAGAGAAAGAATGAATAGGAGAGAGAGAGAGAGAAAGAGAGAAGAGAGAGTTATGATCAGCCAAAAATCAATTCTCTAATGCTCATAATCAGTGTGGTTGTCTCCTTATTCTCCACCATTAAAAAGCTGTGTTATCCTTCTCTGTTTAACTCCATGCCCTGAAGAGAGAGAGAGAGAGAGAGAGAGATAGATGTATGCATATCTCTTGTGTGTGAGTATGTCAATGCATGTGTTTGTGTGTGTGTGTGTGCGCGCGCGCGCTGTGTGTTGTGTTGTGTGTGTGTGTGTGTGTGTATGTGCATGGTGTGTGTGCTGTGTGTCGTGTGTGTGAATGGTGTGTGTGTGTTTTAGCTCAGATAGACAGAAAACAAAACTGTGTATGTATGTGTTTTCATTTCGAGAGAGAGAGAGCTCCGTGCTGTGATGTCTATGTGTGTGTGCTGTGTGTCTCTGCATGTGTTTGTGTGTGCCATGAAGAGAGTTGGGTCGGTTACTGTACAATTCTGATCACCATCAATGTAACCACGAAGCAAAATATATCAAGTGAAATGTCGTGATTCGTATATGGAGCCTGCGAGAGAGAGTGTTGTGTGTGTATTGTGTTTTGTATATCCTCTCACTGCCGAGAGGGAGAGAGTTGAGATATATTGTTTTGTAATGTTGTCCTCCTCCTTTAACAATCATTCTCCTACCAACAATAATATAGTAATGATACGCATCATGAAATAAATATCATGAAAAGTTTAATGAAACTAATTCAACTGTAATTGCAATGCTAGGTATCATGAAAAGTCTTTCATGAAAATGATCATGAAAAATTTGTGACATTTGGATTATGCTTAGAATAAAGCACCACACACTAATCAAGATAATCTAAGGGTCACAAATCTTTCGTGATCATTTTCATGAAATTTTTTTCATGATTCCTATAATTTCTCTATAATAAAACACTACAAACACTATAAACTAATTCAATGGTGAAGAAGAGTTGAGAGGGAGATTTATAATCTGGCTTTAGGCCGTGGTAGAAGCCGGACAGGATAGGGCCGAGCTAATTTGGGCCTGTTCAGAGTGGGTTTTGCCCGGTCGAGGCTCGGGCCCACTGTTCAGGCTGAGCTAACTTGGGCTTCCCCGAAGTTAGTCTTGCTCGGTCGAGGCCCAGGCACGAGGTCCAGGTCCCATGTTTGGACTGAGCTAATTTGGCCGAGGTGATCGTCGGTTACCCCGGGTTCCATGGTTTGCACGTTTAACTCAGCGGGAAAGGCCCTCTGTTTACCAGCTCGACCAATCTTGAACTCGGCTCTGCTAGAATGCTATTGAGCTCAATTGCTATGGAGCTCGGCAAGTGGAGTACTCGGACTCGTTACGCAGCACGGTCGTGTGAGGCCGAGGTGATGCGCCGGGCTGCCGAGTTCCCGCTAATGTTGCTTGGCGGTTTGGTTAGGTGGTGTTCGCTGGATTTGTGCTGACAGATGGGAGAGCAGCTCTACGTGTCAAGAGACTAATGGGCGCAGAGTTGAGCACAGAAAGTATATAAGCATGACTGCGCCTCCCCATGCTGGGCATGAACATCATTTGGTGAGAAACACTCATTGTGCTATATCTCTCTCTTCTTCTCTCTCCCTGAGTGTGTGCTAACTTGACCGTCGGAGGGGTTTTTCGGTAACACACCGCCGGGCAGCTCACTGCCGTTGTGCTCGTAGGTCGATCGGATAGACAAGGAGCTTGGACGAAAAGAGTACGGACAGCGATGAACATTTCCTCCCCGTACAATTGGCGCCGTCTGTGGAAAAGTTCAACAGACAAAACCTTATCTTCTAAGCTCATCCAATCGCTTTCAATGGCGAACAACGACAAAATATCATTGTCTGACATTGACGGTGTTACCCCAGAATCAGCCAGACGGAGAGACGGACTCCCCGCCGTTCAAAACATGGTGGACCTGGAGACTTCCCCAGGAGGACATTCGAGAGATGCGCGAGATAAGCGCGCTAGAAGTTTTGGTCATTCACGGAGCCTAGACGGACACCGGCGGCGAAGAGAATCGCACGCTAGACGTTTGGAGCACAAGTTAAGGGACCAAGACACTGTCATCCAGAGAATGGCGGCAGAGATGGAAGCTCTCAAACGCCAGGTCAAAGGGAAGGGTGTTGCTGGAGTGGGAGACCACAGTGAGTGCACCCAACCCTGCCGTTCAGGCAGCCAGAGCCAGCGGCGCACTCCCTCCCTTTCTATCACCAGAAGCTATAGGGGTGGAGACCTAGACACGCCTATAGAGAAGTCTAGCGCGCAAGATAGTACCTACCATCCCTCACGTCCCGCGACCACTTCGGGATATTCTTACTCCGTCCGTTCAGAGGACTTGAGGGATGTCCTGAAGGAGCGAGCTCGCCGACGGGAGACCGAAAGGGTGCCGGCGCTCCAGCGGCTATCTTACAGGGGTCACGCCAGTGAGGAGGTCATAATGCCGCCACCCCGCCCAGCCGTGCCTATCCCTCTAGACACGGATTTGGCGGGGCTGAATGCCACCCCCTTCTCCCTTGAGATAGAAATCACACCGCTCCCGGCGGGCTTTCACCAGCCTAAGTTTACGCTTTATGACGGAAAGACCGATCCGTACATGCATGTAAGCCACTTCCGGCAGGTTATGGCCGAACATAGGCACAATGACGCTCTTATGTGCCTTATTTTCCCGTCCAGTTTGGGCGAATTGGGCTTGAAATGGTTTGAGAGGCTGCCGGAGGAAAGCATTGAAATATGGCAGCAGTTGGCGGAAGCATTCGTGACTCGTTTCAAAACTAATACCAAAACACCAAAGGAAATGGACCACCTTCTCAGTGTCAAGATGGAGTCGAGTGACACTCTCAAGGCATATAACTCCAGGTACTGGGAAACCTTCAACGAGATTCTAGATTGCTCGATCAACCTGTAAATCACCCAATATAAGCGCGGTCTCCCGGTCGGACATAGGCTGCGGGACTCGCTTACCATGAACCAGTCGACATCCATGGGGCAACTAATGCAGCGCATCAATGAGCACATCCGAGTAGAGGATGATGTGGCGGCGTCCACCGCGAAGACAACTACGATGATAATAGACAAGAGGTCGGCTGGCAAGGTACACGCGGTCGGACAGGAGCCTAACCGTCCAAATGATCGCGCCGGGGAATCTGACCGTGGACCAAATCATCGAAACCGGGGTAGGGGTCGTCGAAATGACCGAGCAGAATACCCCTGCGATGACGTAGCTGATGTTAACAGAAGGTTGAACGCTCGGACGGGCATCACTGCGGTCTTTAAGATTCCAATCTATCGCATAATTAGTGAAATCCGTGACGAGGATTATGTCCGGTTTGCTGCTAAGTTAGGCGATGCGCAAAAGGGTTTCAATCTGCGGTACCGCTGCACGTATCATCGGGAGCGAGGACACCGGACAGAGGACTGTTTTCCTTTGAAACAACACTTGAAGGGGTTAGTTGCCACCGGCCACTTGGACCTTTACATTGATGGGGGCGTCAAAGCCGCGCATCCTGCCCCGGCTGATCCGAATGGTTTGGATGACTTAGAAGCGCCCCCTCAAGGAGTGGTCAATGTGATCCATGGCATAGTGGAGCCGGCACGTGTGTGTGAGCTCCGAGGAATGATAAAAAAGGCGGAACATATGAGGAAAGTTTTGTCAGTCCAGCCCGCAGTCAAAAAGGGCAAGACCGATGAGAAAGACGTGATTAGTTTCTCCACAAGGGACCTAGAGCGCATTCAAGCGCCGCACAACGACGCCCTAGTGGTCACCCTCCGCGTCAAAGAGTTCGATGTCAAGCGCATCTTGATTGACCAGGGAAGCTCGGTTGAGATTATGTACTACGATGCGTTCAAGCAACTTAAACTCCGGGATACAGACTTGGCTCCGGCAACTTCGCCACTGGTTGGTTTCAACTCGCAACCGGAGTGGCCTATGGGAAAGATAATTTTACCGGCCAAAGTTGGATCCGTGGTCAAGTAGGTAGAGTTCTGGGTATTGAAGGTGCCGTTTACGTACAATCTGATCCTCGGTAGGGGATGGCTTCACACTATGCAGGCTGTCGCGTCGACCTACCACCAGGTTATGAGATTCCCCTCGGCTATGGGGGAAATTGAGGAAATTTGGGGCGATCAAGTCATGTCGAAGTAATGCTTCGTGGCAGTGAACGGGAGCCGGGCTGCCAAAGGTTTCGTTCAAATGATTGAAGGACCGGAAGGCCAGGGAGTCCTTGAAGATGTGGGCGCCAAGGCTGAGGACAAGGCTGTTGAAGAGTTAGTGGAAGTGCAGATCGACACTGAAAGTCCAAACAAATTCTTTTTGCTAGGGTCAAGCCTTACCGCCTAAGAAAGAACTGAGATGGTAGATTTCTTGATAGTGAATATCAAAGTCTTCGCCTGGACGCTGTACGACATGCCCGGCGTTGACCCAAGCTTTATTTGCCACCAACTCAATGTCTTCCCGGATGCGTGCCCTGTCATTCAAAGAACAAGGAGATCGGCTCTTTATCATGCCGAGGTAGTCGCGGAGGAGGTAAGGAACTTGCTTCAAGCGCGAGCTATTCAGGAAGTGCACTACCCTCGGTGGATTTCAAACACGGTCGTAGTACCCAAGAAGAATGGGAAGTGGCGAGTTTGCGTTGACTACAAGACCGTCTACCGAGCTTGCCCTAAAGACAACTTTCCTCTACCCAGAATAGACCAGCTGGTGGATTTAACGGCCGGACATAACAGGCTCAGTTTCTTGGATGCCTACCGCGGTTATCATCAGATTGTCATGCATGGCCCCGACCGTGAGATAACCTCTTTCACTACTCCAAGGGGACTCTTCTGCTATCGAGTCATGCCTTTTGGTTTGAAGAACGCCGGGGCAACTTTTCAAAGAATGGTGACCAAAATGTTCGCTCCTCTGCTAGGCCGGACGATGGAGGCTTATATCAATGACATGGTTGTCAAAAGCAAGCATCAGGCAGACCACTTGTCCGACCTAGCCGAGATGTTCGCCATTCTCAAACAGCACAAGCTACGCCTGAATACGTCTAAGTGTGTCTTCGGCGTGGGATCTGGGAAATTCCTAGGCTTCCTAGTCACAAACCGAGGCATCGAGGCGGACCCCACACAAATCAAAGCTATTCAAGAATTGAAGCAGCCCAACTCGGCGAAAGACGTGCAGCATCTGGCCGGAATGGCCGCCGCGCTTAATCGATTCATAAGTCGGTCATTAGATCGCTGCCGCCCTTTCTTTCGAGCCCTGAAATCCAAGTTTTCATGGGACGAGGAATGTGACAGGGCTTTGGCCGAGCTCAAGGCGTATCTGTCTTCTGCTCCATTATTGGTGACACCCAAGCCCGGCGAAGAACTCTTCCTTTATCTGGCCGTTTCTCAGCATGCAGTTAGCGCAGTGCTTGTCCGGTCAGAAGGTATCCAGCATTTCCCCATCTTCTACGTGAGCAAAACCTTGCTACCGGCAGAGTCGAGGTACTTGCCGCTGGAAAAACTTGCTTTGGCGTTGATGATGGCCTCCAGGAAATTGGCCCACTATTTTCATGCTCACACAATCGTCGTGTTGACCGAGTTCCCCCTCAATGCCTTGTTCGAGCGGGCGGATTTCTCCAGTCGAATCCTTAAGTAGGCGGTCGAATTGGGACAATTCGACGTCAAGTTCCATCCCCAAACTGCCATAAAAGCACAGACTTTGGCCGATTTTGTTGCTGAATTCTCGCTTGGAATTCATCCAGTATGCCCGGTGGATCTTGCCACGGTAGCCGAGGAGGCGAATGCAAGCTCAATGGAAATTGCACAGCAGGGTGATGTTGGCGACGCGGAACTTGCGCGCCCCGCCATAGAACCTCCAACCGGCACAGTACTGCAGCCCGGCGATGCGACGCCAGACTTGGGCATAACAGACCAACTTGTTGGGTCCGGTGCCGCATCGCCGAGGGGGGATGAAATGGAACCGAACAGCAGCCAACTAGAAACTGAACAGCCGAGCGACCGTGATCCCATCAACCTTCAAGCCTTCCAAGACCCCTCAGAGTATTGAAAGCTCTTTGTCGGTAAAATGTGGAAACTTTTTGTAGATGGAGCCTCCAATCGTCACGGTGCTGGGCTCGGCATAGTTTTGATCTCGCCAGATGGTCTGACCATTGAGCACTCCATCACCCTCGGATTCCCTGCGACAAACAACGAGGCTAAGTACAAGGCGCTATTGGCCGGGCTCAACAGCGCGTTTCAGTTGCGTGCATCCGAGCTGATGGTTTACAGTGACTCCCAACTTGTTGTCAACCAAGTGTCTGGGGTCTACGAAGCCAAAGACGACAGAATGGCCAAGTACTAAGCTCTCGTAAGAGAACACATCAAGCGATTCCAGGCCATATGGGTCCAGCAAATTGGTTGTGAAGAAAACGGCCGTGCGGATGAATTAGTCGGTCTAGCTTCTATGGTCGACAGAATATCTCCCAGCCCTCTCCTGATTGAGTTTCTTCCAAGGCCTAGTATTGAGGAACCCGAGCAGACAGAAGTACTCTGCACTGAGCTTGGCCCTTCTTGGATGGACCATATTATCCTTTTCCTGAAAGAGCAGACCCTTCTGGCCGATAAAAAAGAAGTGCATAAAGTCCGGGTGAAGTCAGAGCGGTTTTGGCTCTCTCCATCTGGTGCTTTATACAAGAAGTCATTCACCGGTCCTTATCTCAAGTGTGTGCACCCAAATAGCGTGAATGCATTCCTGTACGAGATTCATGAAGGCATATGCGGAAGTCACATTGGAGGAAGATCTTTGGCCTACCGAGCTATCTCGCAAGGATATTGGTGGCCGTGCATGCAAACGGACGCTCAAAAATATATTAGAAAATGTGAGAAGTGCCAGAAGTTCGCCCACCAAATTCACCAGCAGGCCAGAGAAGTTCTCCCCCTCACAAGCCCTTGGCCTTTTGCGATGTGGGGGCTAGACATAGTGGGACCACTCCTAACGGCACCAGGCAACCGGAAGTTCTTCATTGCGACTACGGATTACTTCACCAAATGGGTTGAAGCTTAGCCCTTAGCGACTATCAAGAAGAAAGACGTCAAACAGTTTGTCTGGCAGAATGTGGTAACGTGGTTTGGCGTCCCTAAGATTCTGATTTCCGATAATGGCACCCAATTTGACGGACGCTTATTCAGAGGATTTTGTGACGAATTGAAGATTGAATTCTACAATTCCACTCCGGTTTACCCACAGTCCAACGGCCAAGCCGAAGCGTCAAACAAGACCATTCTTGATGGGTTGAAGAAAAAACTAGAGAAAGCCAAAGGAAAATGGGCCGAGGAACTGTCCAGTGTCCTTTGGGCATATCGTACAACACCGAGGCGATCCACCGAGGAAACTCCTCTTGCCTTGGCGTACAGCATGGGGGCGGTCATTCAATTGGAAATCGGCATGCCCACCATTCGCAGTGAGAATTTTGAGCCCGAGTTGAACTCTGAAACAATCGCCCTAGAATTGGACCTAGCTGATGAGCGCTGAAAATTTTTTTTGATCCACGTGGCTGCATACCAACAAGAATTGTCTAGGAAGTACAACAAAACCGTGCACCCCAGACTGTTTAAAGTGGGTGACTGGGTTTTAAGAAAGGTTATGGCAACACTCTAGTGCTGGGCGAAGGCAAGCTAGGGGCAAACTGGGAAGGGCCCTACAGGATAACCGGTCTGGCGGGCAAGGGGGCATACCACTTGGAAGATTTGGATGGTAAAGGCATACCCCGGCCATGGAATGCGGCTAACCTCAAACTGTACTATTTTTAGTTTTTATAGTTTTTATGTAATTTTTTGAGGAATGACTTATTTTCCCCACACTTCTGAATGTAATACTCCTTTTGTCAATATAATAGAAGTGAATTATCTTTGCCGTGGAACTTTGTTGTGTTTACAATAATGTAGTGCACCGAAGTAAAAGCCTCTAAAAGCCGAGACGTTTTACTCCGGTTAAATGAGTTAATTGTTTACTCAACTCTGCGGTTTCAACCAAGATGTTGTACTCCGGTTAAATGAGTTGATGATTTACTCAACTCTGAGGTTTCAACCGAGATGTTTTCCTCTGGTTAAATAAGTTGATTGTTTACTCAACTCTGTGGTTTCAACCGAGATGTTGTACTCCGGTTAAATGAGTTGATGATTTACTCAATTCTGTCGTTTCAACTGAGATAGTTTATTCCGGTTAAATGAGTCGATGATTTACTCAACTCTGTGGTTTCAACTGAGATGTTGTACTCTAGTTAAATGAGTTGATGATTTACTCAACTCTGTCATTTCAACCGAGATAGTTTACTCCGGTTAAATGTGTGGATGGTTTGTCCAACTCTGTGCTTCCAACAGAGATGTTTTACTTCGGTTAAATGAGTTGATTATTTACTCAACTAAGGTATTAGCCGAGATGATTTACCTCGGCTAGATGAGTTGATGATTCGATGATTCGCTCAAGGCTTTAGCCGAGATGCTTTGTCCCGGCTACAGGGGTTGGTGACTTGCCCAACTCAAAAGATTTAGCCGAGTTGCTTTACCCTGGCTAAAGTAGTTGGTGTTTTGTTTAAAGGTTCCTGCCGAGATGATGAAACAGAGTCCAACGAGCAGTGCAACAGTTGACGAAATCAAAACTTTTCATTGATGCTAAATTAAATTACATAAGGTAGGGCAGGCAGCCCGGTTACATTCTCAAAAAAAAAAAAAAGAAAGATATAATTAAACTAAGGGGGAAAGGTCAGCGAAGTCATCCTTGGTTGTAACTGCCTCTAGGTCGACCGTAGTTGTGGTTTCTTGGACGCCGGTCTCCACCTGATCGGCCTGCTTTGGGTGGTTTTCTTCCTTGGCATTTTCCTCGGCTTCGTCCCCGCCTTCTTCCTTGGCCTCAGCCTGCAATGCACTGAAGACATCGTTGGCATATGGCACCATGTACGTCGGTAGAAAGGCAACTGGGGAAGAGGCAAACACGTTGGTTCCAGATTCTTGGCCGAGCTGTTCGTAAGCAGCCTTCCAACCGGACTTGAAGAATATGTCCTTGGTGGCCTCGACTTGCTTGGTGTAGCTTTCTTCGGCCTCCTTGAAACCTTCGTTGTTGGCCTCGTCCACCTCATCCTTCCTTGTTTATTTCAACGCTTCTAGCTCGGCCCGGAGAGCGTTCATTTCTTTCTCGGCGGCTCCAACTTGGCCGAGCAATTTGGAGTTGTCTGTGTTTGCGATCTCCAAAGAAGCCTTTGACCGTCCCAGCTCGGTCTGCAGATGCTCAACCTGGCTGGCAACGTCGGTTGCCTTCTACCGGAGTCTATGAATCCGCTCCATAACTAGATGTTGTTTCTGGATGGCCTGCAAGAAGAGATTTTTAAAATAAAGAAAGCCAACCATGCAAACACTTGGAAAAATTTGAATAAAGCATGCGAAATTCTTACCTGGGTCATAGACTTGACCGAGGACTTCACGAGCCGGATGTCGGGCACGTGGTCACTGCCGGTCACGTCGCTCGGCAGGAGGAGGGCTTTGGTTAGATCGAAGGCTAGGAGATGTTCCTTGTCGCCTTTGACCGAAGCGTTTGCCGGGATCTCTTTACCCCGGTGCTTCAGTTGGGGCTTCCAAGGTAGAGTTGGCGCAGATGCGACCGCAGGTTGTTCGGTGTTCAGCTCCGCAACGAGCTCGGCTGTGGGATCGGCAGTTCGAGGCCTTTTCCCAGCTCGGCGAGTGTCCTTGCTGGTCTGCGCCGTGGCAGTTGACGCCAACGTAACCACGGCCCCACTTGTTTGACCGGCTGCAGCTGCGCGGGTGGGGATGCTCGGCAGCTCGGTGGATGTGGCGGTGTGATGAGGTTCTTAATGCGGCTCCGCTTGGCCATCTCTTCTTTTTCGGTCAGCCGGATAAGGGGCACGTCTGGTAGTGTTAGGTTGGGTGGTGGAAACGGCGCTTGAAGAAAGTCTGTTACTTTACTTCGGCGAGGAGCGGAGTATCTGTAGGTCGGTACGTAGCCGAGAAGTTCGTGACAATCCTGGTTATGGTACCAGAGCACGGTTCTGATGGCTGCTTCGTTGGGGCTATAGTAGTTGGCTTGCAAAGCTTCGATGGCTGCAAAGAGGAAAAGAAGAAAAGGCATTAGTATAAAATGGTAAAAAAAAATAATTCGACCGAGCAGTGAGCACGACTTACATGTCGAACCGAAGTTCTTGCTGATGTACCAGCCAGGCACGTCGGCTGTTTCATAGTTTCTAGACACCCAGAAAAAGTCATCGTCGTGCATATCTTTATCCGAGATGCTGGTCACTATCTTCTTCTTGCCTGGTCTAATCTTTAAATAGTAGTTGAGACCATCGCCTGTATGCCCTAGGGTGTACTGGCGTAGAATCTCGGCTAATCCTAAGCCTAGGCCCAGCCGGTTGTTTAGCTCGGCAATCCCATTTATTATACGGTAAGTGTTGGTTGAAACTTGGGCTGGTGCTAGCCCGGTGCGCCACAAGAACTCGTAGATTAGGGGGTTAACTGGGAAACGGAGGCCACCTTCTATTATGGAGAGCACGGTGAAAGGGCATTGGTCCAGCCTGCCCCAAGGGGTGGTGTCCTCGTCACCGAGCTCAAGATGTACGTCGGCGGGGACGCCATATTCTTCCCGGAACGCGGCTAGTGCAACCGGCGTGTCAACAAGGAAGCGATAACGCCCCATGTGAAGCCGGCTGATTTTAGCACGGCTGTGTTGGTTTGGCAAAATTCTCGGTTGATGGCTGCTCGGCCTTTGGGAGCCTCACTATTGGTGCGTGGTCCCCTTGGACTCTACAGTAAGAGGAAGTGTAAGTGTAAGTGGGAGCGCAGTCGTGCAAAACGAGCTTGACTTTAGCTCGGTCAGATAGAGTGCCAAACCCTCTCGCTCTCAAAGGTAAACCCAGAAGCTCGGCTGCTCAAGCAGACCAGATTTTAGCCCAGACGAGTGGTCCAGCACTCTAATTATCTCGGTTCCTACGTGAGTTTTGCAAACTCGTAACTTGTTCGGTTTTGGTGTTTCTGGAATCAAAAGAAGACCTGGAGCCCGGTCCGCCCCAGTTCTTCGTGTGTTCATCACAAAAGTTGAAGAACAGCGAAGAGAGTAGGGGCAGATGAGGTTTTTGGGGAGCTATATCCTAAAACCTATAGTTTTTGTGCCTTAAAATGAGAAATACCCAATGAAAAAGCAATGAAGAGATTTGAAGAACTTACCAGAATGAGGCAAAAGTCGAATCTTTGAGCACAAACGCAGTCGAGAGCTGGAATGACGCTTGGTAGTAGGGAGGGCATGGCAGCTTTGGTTCGTCTGGAACAAAGGTGAAACAGTAAGAAGAAAATGAAATGGGGATGTAGCGTGTTTATAGGAGAAAAGAACTGCCAAAATTTTGAATGAGAAGAGACGTCTGGGTTGGCTGCTCAAGGCCAATGAATGATCGACGCGTGTCCCTATTGACGGCGGCGTCAGTATTGAAGAGACACGAAGGCGAGTTGAGGTGTCGACCGAGCAAATCAAGAAACCGAGCATATCGATTAGCGCGGTTGACGTCTTGTGAACTAAGAACCGAGGGAGAGTCTACCCCGGTCGGATCATGTAATCCCGGTCACGCTTGCGCGAACAGAATTAAAGGGCAATTGAGAGGGAGATTTATAATCTGGCTTTGGGTCGTGATAGAAGTCGGACAGGATAGGGCCGAGCATGTTTGGGCCGAGCTAACTTGGGCCTGTTCAGAGTGGGTTTTGCCCGGTCGAGGCTCGGGCCCCCTGTTCAGGCCGAGCTAACTTGGGCTTCCCCGGAGTTGGTCTTGCTCGGTCGAGGCCCAAGCACGAGGTCCAGGTCCCATGTTTGGACCGAGCTAATTTGGCCGAGGTGATCGTCGGCTACCCCGGGTTCCATGGTTCGCACGTTTAGCTCGGCGGGAAAGGCCTTCTGTTTACCGGCTCGACCGATCTTGAACTCGGCTCTGCCAGAATGCTACTGAGCTCAGTTGCTATGGAGCTCGGCAAGTGGAATACTCGGACTTGTTACGCAGCACGGTCGTGTGAGGCCGAGGTGATGATGCCGGGCTGCCGAGTTCCCGCTAATGTTGCCTGGCGGTTTGGTTAGGTGGTGTTCGCTGGATTTGTGCTGACAGATGGGAGAGCAGCTCCACGTGTCAAGGGACTAATGGGTGCAGAGTTGAGCGCAGAAAGTATATAAGCATGACTGCGCTCCCCATGCTGGCCATGAACATCATTTGGTGAGAAACACTCATTGTGCTATATCTCTCTCTTCTTCTCTCTCCCTGAGTGTGTGCTAACTTGACCGTCGGAGGGGTTTTCCGGCAACACACCGCCGGGCAGCTCACCGCCGTTGTGCTCGCAGGTCGATCG
This sequence comes from Camellia japonica, assembly GCA_030407325.1. Classification (NCBI taxonomy): domain Eukaryota; kingdom Viridiplantae; phylum Streptophyta; class Magnoliopsida; order Ericales; family Theaceae; genus Camellia; species Camellia japonica. The sequence goes on from JAPPVO010000059.1 coordinate 103,968,150, forward strand.
GATAGACAAGGAGCTTGGACGAAAGGAGTACGGACAGCGACGAACATTTCCTCCCCGTACTAATGCTAGAGATCATGAAAAAAATATCATGAAGATGATTATGAAAGATTCTTCACCGTTAGATTACACATACAATAAAACACCACACACCAATCAAAGGATGAAAAATCTTCATGATATTTTTTTCATGATCCCTAATATTATTCAGTGAAGAATTTTCATAAAAACTTTTCATAATATTTCTTTCATGATACCTAACATTATTGACAATAATATCATTCATGAACCCCACTCTTATGATTCTGCTGAGAAATTCATAAAATAATATATTCCAATTTTCATCAGCGGGTGTTTGAAATAAAGCGCCCAAGTCTTAGGGCCGGTCAAAATGGAGTGTCTACAGCCAGCCGCTGCAATGTAGGCACCCTTTGCGCTTCCCGCCGGTGAGCGTGCTTCTCCAACACATTCCTCAGGTCTTTCAAACGGTCAGAGCGTGAATATCTCGACGCCTTCGTCGAACATGAAGGGTGGTAACTGTTGTCTTGCGTACGAGATGTCGCCGTTGACGTAACGTAGTCTCTAGCTCTAAAGCTTCTCGTGACCGAGAGTGAATGGATGCAGCATCTATTTTGACTGCTGGAACGACGAGAATGGGCGTGCTCACTGTGGTTCCCTACTCCAGCGACACCCTTTCACTTCATCTGGCATTTCATGGCCTCCATCTCCGTCGCCATCTTGTTGATGATTGTATCTTGATCTCTCAGCTTGTTTGCCAGTTGTTGAGTGTGTGAGTCTCGCTGTCGGCGACACTCTTCTAGGCTGACAGAGCGCCTAAAACTCCTTGCGTGCTTGTCTCGCGCATCTCTGGGAAGTCCTCGCGAGGAGGTCTCTAAACCAGCTATCGTCAGAATGGCGGGTAGGCCATCTCTATGCCGAACGGACTTCGGCGTGATGCCGTCGATGGCAGATAGCGGAATGTCGTCATTGTTCGCCGTAAAAGATTACCAGAAAAGCTTGGTGGACAAGGTTTTGTCTATTGGATTCCCAGGTTTTGTCTGTTGGATTCCTACAGATGGCGCCAATTGTACGGGAAAGAAGTATTTGTTGCTCTCCGTACTCCTCATGTCCAAGCTTCGCTTCACTTAGAATAATCTGGGAACACAACGACGGTCAACTACCCAGCGGGTGGTGGCCGAAATACCCCTCTTCAAGTTAGCACAGTTTTAGAGAGAGAGCTCTGATAACTAGAAGATCTCAGTGTGTAAGGGTTCTAGACCTCTACATGGAGGCACTGCACCGTTTATATAGTTTTTGCGCGCACCTCTTTGTCTGTCCTCCCCTGGATGCGTGGATATGTTCCTCTCTTTTCTTCTTCCTCGTGTAAGCATAAATACTGCCAAATACCAAATGGTAAAATCGCTTAACGGTATTGGCGTTTACGAACGACATAATCTCTTTTCTACAGTCCAATCATGCCACGTGATACTTCTTACCGAGTTGTACCTAGCGTGGCATCACAATCCTCTCCCAAGATCGCGCTACCTACCCGGCTTTGATAGATAGACCTGAATGTCGGCTCAACTGAGTTAGCCAGTTCGCAATGAGCTCCCGCTCGGCCGACCATGGTCCACCATGGACAGATTCCGTTCAACTCTTGGTAAGATTCACATCTCCAAACCGGGCTAGCGCCTCAAACTCCTGTCCTAAACCTGACTGGGTTATTATCTCAGACCAACGCGTATCTAATATTTAACCGCTCCAAGACCCCGGTCGAGTGTACGGCCTCGTGTTGCTCGAGTTAAGATCTCGACCAAAGCTACCAAACTAGCTCGACCTATGTCTGGTCACAAATATCCCTCTCAATATATGTATATGTGTATGTATATAGATTTGAACCTTTTGGACTAGGGTTCATGGATGGTAAGCACCACATAATTTATATTCATGGCGTTTTTCACTAAAATGCGCCTCACGTTTGCAGTTTGTTGTTGTTGATTAGGGTTTTGTTGTTGTTGTTGTTGTTGTTGGTGATGATGATGATGATGAATTTATGTTGTGTTGATGATGAATCTTTGTTTGTGGAATGATTTCAATAGATAGTGGGTAATGAAGAAGAAATAGATTGCAATAACAGATTTGTTTTAAACAGATATGTTCTAGTTGTTTTTTAACAGATAAGATAACAAATCTGTTCAAATAGGATAGAAAATTGAACCGATAGACAAAAAATTAGACAGATAGAATTTTATTTGGACAAATATTTAAACAGATAAATGAAATTTGGATTGAAAAGGTTAAAAAAATAAACATATAGGGTAAAAAATTTGAACAGAAATAGAAAATTTTGAACAAATAGTGTAAAAAATGGAACAGATAGGGAAAATTTTGAACAGATAGTCAACAAAAAGTCAAACGGGATAAAAGTGGAAACAAAATGTCTTACGGATTTCTCACCAAACTATTTCGTAAAACGTGGATCTCTCAACAACAAAAAATATTCATTGGACCTAATGCCTTAGACACTCTAAATTGGATTATTATTATTTTTTTCCTTTTTTTTAATTTTTTTTTTAATTTTAATATTGTCATTACTTTTATTTTTTTTTTTTTTGTTTCTTGGGGTTGTTTGGGATGATCTAAATAAGTGTACTTTTTGACTTTTTATGAAATATGAGTTGAGTATGAGCTGGGTTTGAAATGATGTGATAGAGAGGTGATGTGACTTAAATATGATAGTGACTTTTTAATTTTTGACTTTTTTAAATTATGACAAATAAGGTCTTAGTAAGTGAGTGATTTAAGAAAATGCCTTTTCATACCATTTTTGAAATTGAGGCCCAAACAAGTATTTTGATCTAATAAAAATGGTCTCGAAGGTAATTGCTATTTTGATAATATGATGTTTAATTTATGATTTGTTATAGAATACCACATTTTCCATTTCTTCCAGAGAATGATAATTTGCTACAATGACATGAAAGGTAAAGAATCCGGTTGGTTGAGTTGTCAAAATTTGTTAATTAGACATTAAAAATTTAAGAATAAATTATTTATGTCTTAATAGTTAAATATAATTCTTAGAAAGTTCTATTAAAAATAAGTTCTAATAAAATTGTTGTTAAATTATTTTTTTTGACAATTTTTTACATATGTCGCTAAAAATTGACAATTAATGACTTTTTTTGTCACGATTTTTATAAAATTTACCATTAGTAATTTTTTTTATGATAAATTTTTTAAATTGTCACTAAAAGTTAAAAATTATTAACTTTTTTTGTGATTTTTTTAAACTGTCATTAAAATTTATTATTAGTAACATTTTTTGACACAATTTTCAAACTACGGTTGAAAATTTAGTGATATTTTTTAATAATATTTAATGAACAACACAATTAATTATCATACCAATCATATGAAAATACTTTTTTTGAAAAATAAATTTTGACAACTTAACCAAATAGACTGATTATTTTGGTAACTTAACCAAATATACGGCAAGCTCCTCTTTGTTTTTGCTCCTTTTAAAAAAACTCTAATGCCCCGTTTGTTTGGGGTTATAGGAAGGGAATTGGGATTACTAATTCCTTGATATTATTAATGGAGTGTTTGTTTTGAGAGATGGGAAGGAGACTATTAATCCCTTGGTATTAATAGTTTCCTTGAAAAGGAGATTAGTGAGAAGGAGATAGAGATAGTATTAGAAAAATAGTGAAGGGATTAAAAAAAAATTTATTTTTTTTATTTTTTGTATATTGAGAATTTTTTTAAAAATATTAATGTTTAATTTTTTATATTTTTTTATTTATTTTATTATTTTATATAAAAATAATTTAACAATTCCTCACTATCAATCCCCTCACTATTAATCTCCTCACTATGAATCCCCTCCATTCTATATCTGAAAACAAACGGGGCCTATATTGACCCCCAAAGTTGGATCATGTAATCATATAAAATAAAATTAAAAAAGAAGTTACATTCATCTGCAGAATTTGGCAAATGAACTGCCCGAATCCAAAACTAAAGTTAAGTTTGGCAACTCTCAAAAAGTTAAAAAGTCAAAAAATTACTCAAAAAGTTTAAAAATTATTACTATTCATTAAAAGTAAAAAATTACGGTTGCACAAATTTCAATTCTAATTTTTCTCTACATACTAATTTATACAATTTTTTGATACACATTTTTTCATAAAAAGTCAAAAAGTTAACCCAAACATCCATATTTTTTCCCTCAACTTTTTAGTCTAAAAAGACAAAAAGTACACTTATTTAGATATCCCAAACAACCCCTAGGTAGGTTTATACCGTGTTTGGATCATACAGTTTTACCCATTCAACTATTGCGCTTAGTTGGCAAATGAACTGCCCGAATCCAAAACTAAGTAGGGTTTATACTGTATTTGGATCATACAGTTTTCAACAGATTATTACCCATTCAACTATTGCACTTAGTTGAAATGAAAGTTTCGGTGCCAGAATAATTCTTCAATCAGAGATGATAAGAAAGATTTCCAGAATAATTTGAAATCACAGAAAATCTTCTTCTTCAAGGGACAAAAAAAAGAAAAAAAGAAAAAAAGAAAAATGAGTTGACCTAGGGAGACTGTTGAAAGTAGCCGACAAAAAAATAATACGCTCTCCACTAGGGTTTTATTTCGTCGCCATCAACTAGAGAGTACGCTGCGATTCACACAATCAGCCCTCCAATGCAGACGCTCCCGAAATAATCTCAATCAGCTCTGTGGTGATTGATGCTTGGCGGGTTCTATCAGACCAACAGTAAATAAGATAGATCAGATACAAATGCAACAACAAAAAAAAGTCATACATATATATATATATAGAGAGAGAGAGAGAGAGAGAGAGAGACCTGTTATAAGTAAGTGTGAGGCGATCAAGCATGTCACCAGCATTTCTGCTAGAGCTATCCATGGCAGACATCCTTGCTCCTTGCTCACTGCAAGCATTCTCCAAAACCGCATTGAACATCACCTGCGAAAATCATCAGAATTTGTTTCCAATCAAACAATCTTAGACTTGGATAATCTACATAAATGGATAATTTATTCTTGAAAACCCTCTTTGAGTTAGAGAACTACAAACGCCCTTTTAGCAGCACTAGTACAGCCCAAATTCAAGAATTGTTAAAAACATCAAATGTGGTAGGACCTACACAAGAAAACTGGAATTCTGTAAGATTCTGAAGTATTTCTGACTTCGTCTCGCCACCTTCAATTTCATAGGAATCCAGGTCACCAATCTTTCCCCCTGCTTCAGCTTCCCTCTCCACAATCTATATTAACACAGAGTCAAATTCATATCCACAAAATAAAGCACAAATGAAATTTGTGGTTTTTTTATTTTAATAAATTCAAAGCACTCTAATCACCTCAGGAGATAATATGGTTGCTGTTGTCGGCATAAATGAGACAACTGAACCAAATTTGTTGAAAACAATCCTCAATGCATCATACTCCACATTCTTCAAGATTTCATCTGCAAGAACAGAAACCTGCCAGGGCAACAATTTGGATATAGCAAGGGAAGAAAAAAGGAAAATAAAATCAAGAATTAACCTAGTGGCTCAACGAGTTTGTATCCTGATTGACCAGAGAGTTTGGTTTGAAAGGAAAGGAGCATTTAAATATGCAAATACCTCAAGCAAGATTAATTCTAGAGTACCCATACACACATACAGACATACCTTTTCAGTATATACAACTTCGGAATTGTATGCCTAATTTTGGTGGAACAAAAATGAAATATGAATGATCTAAGATTCGCATGCGAGTGTATAAAAAGACAAATGAAGCTTTCATGGATCATGGTAATTTGGCTAATGATACTTGAGTTCGTTCTCAAGTTCAATTAATTCTTGATCCCTACACCATTTTTTTTATTCAAAGTTAATGTTAGACACAGCCAAACAACATAAAGTTAAAATTAAAAATTAACATAAGCCTCATAGATCATTGGGAGCCATCCACAAAATAAATACAGGAATATAAGTATATCAATAATCATATGAATAATGCTATATGTACCAATTAGTGTATTAACTAGTGTACTAACAGGTGATGTGGCATAATTTTAGAGGTTTTGGGTATTTGTAATTTATATAATATGTGGGGTCAGTAATAATACCATAACACTAGTTGGTACATTAATTGGTGCATGTAGTACCACCGTAATCATACTCTTAAGATTAATTCATTTATCAACAAAAACAGTTTTTTCATTTGGGATTTTGTTGGGGATGGTTTTTCCAGACCAACAACTGTCAGGATATATGAGAACGGCTTTTACTCAACTGAACACTTCTTCCTCCTCACTCTCTACAAATCCCTACTCCCTAGTCACATATGCTAAGAAAACTGCCATTGCAACTCTTCACCAAATATATCCATGCTATACACAGGAACAATATACAATGCAAATTAGTGAAGGATTGTCTCTATCTGCAGATCTGTGGGTTGAGAGTGCTTTTGCCACCTAGTTGGATGGAGTATAAAACTTAGTTTCATTTCCATCCATATATCTACATTAGAACAAGAATGTTTTCCAGCAAAAAAAAACTCCCATTTTTGTCAAATAGATCAACAAGAAACCTTCTAAAAGAATGGAAGGAACTGCCAACAAGATATTCATAATCAAGCATAAGACCAAAAGCCAAATAATCAAAGAGAAAATGAACAGATTGAAATTTGAGAGAGACCGTAGTGTAATTTCTTCCTACAAATCATAAACAGCAATAAATACAATAAACTAACCTGGGTGTAATTCAAAGGATTTTTCTGCAGCTCAGTTAAGGTTATCTCAATGTCCTTCCTCGAATCCCGTATCAGTTGAGCCTTTGCCTTCTCTCCCAAAACAACATATCTATTTTCTTTATCAGGACCTGCATAGTAGTACAACATTCAACTAGTAAAATGTTTTCAAACTTTCCCAATGGTAAAAAATTGGAAAGGTCACTGCAACAGTTACTAGCAGAAATACCAGAATTCAACTTAAAAAGAGCCCTGCTTGTCTTGACTGATGTAGAATTAATTCCACCACAAAGACCTTTGTCAGAAGAAATTGTAACAATGACATTCTTCTTGACATCAACACCTAGTAATGCAACAAGCAATACGTTAAAGATAAGGCTATATTTAATGAATGAATGAATCAGAGATGCAGTCAATAAAAGGATCACAAAAACAAAACAAAAAAGGTACGGCCAAACTGATGCCTATCATCCTAAGCTGCACTTAGGACCTTGCATTAAGGCTTGTGCTACACTGAATCGTTTTAGGTTGTTTCTAAGTTGATAAGCTGCTGGTTTAGTATTACTGAAGTTCAATTAAGTTTTAGGGGTTGAGGTTATTTTATCATACATATGCGGATTGTCTTGGTGGTCCATGGGTGTACATTGTGTCAAATTATGTTACTTGATCTTTATATTTCATCTTAGTTGGTTTCTATAAGTGACACTTAAACTTCTACTTTTATATTAAACTTAAATTATGATTGGCCAAGGTTTGTTGAGGAACATACTTGGAGTGTCACCAAGAAGTGCAGTAAATGGCTGCCATAGGCCACGGGAATTCTCAGCTCTAACTTGAATCGCTCGCAGCTTAGAGGCTGCAACCATTTTCATTGCCTTTGTGATTTTCTGGATATTCTTAACACTCTTCATCCGGTTTCGGACTGCATAAATAAATATTAGCATCATAAACAATCAATAATCACAAGAATGGTTATATTTACTGAATGGCAGAGACCATTTAACTGCAGCATCAATAGTTGAGTAATGTCTTACCAATTTGTGTCGAAATAGAACGGACTCCAATAAAGGCCTGCTCCCTGCCCACCCAAGCTAATTTGTTAGAGGACTAGAAGTGCAGATGCAGATGCAGATGCCAGATGTAGGTAAAACTTTCTTCTTCTATTTTTTTTTTTTTTTGGATAAATAAAGATGCAAATAAAACTTGTCGAAGTTAAATGAAAAGTACTTATATGGATATTATGCATGCCCAAAAATAGAAGGTTAAGCTTGTTTAAGTGGATTATTACAATAAAAATAATAAGAATATAATCAATATTCAAAGTTTGCACCCTTAATGGTGATAATGTATGCATAAATCCAAGACAATCCAATATCAGCTCCCATGCTTGGCCAGCACTTTTGTAAAGACAATCAATTAGCACAACTTTGTAATTAACAGGAAAATAAGTACCATCCAAATTTGGAAGCCTTATGCTTAATGTAGCTTCTTGTCCCCGCCATCTGGGTTGGAGACTACATGATATTCTAACATCCAAAACGAAATTAAAACTTATCGATGCGTCTTAGAGAAGCCCTACTTGGCTCCACCTATTTTCAGTTTTCTATCTGGACCTCACGGTCTTCAAAACCAAATATATAAGAATTCATTCCTCTACATCTCCATGACCTTTAATCATTAACTCATTGTTTAGATGACAAATGAAAATTAATAACAAGAAGAAGACCAAAAATTCTAATGTTTGGAATCTAGCTTATCCGAAAAGATTGACCATCCCAAAAACAACTGTCAATTAGCTACTAACACACTCATGGTTAGGATATAGCTTATCTTATTTGGCTCGTGAACACAGAAGAATCCTCCCTTAGAATAAAATTGTATTCTATGCCTCCGTTTGAGAAGTGGGTTGGCTTTTTGGCTTTTTGGTTTTTTTGGCTATTTGAGCCTGGGCTCAAAAGCTTGGTTTGGGAAGGGCTTTTTGGCTTTTTGGTTTTTTTGACTTTTTTTGTGAGAGAAGAGTGTAATGATTATGGGTTGGATGTGATGTTTTGTCTGTTGTGGCTCAAATAGCCTATTCTGTCTTTTGTGGCTCAAAGAGCCAAAAGAGCCCAAATGAGCTCTTCCCAAACGACACCATGTTACATGGACTTCGGTACGGTGTCAGGTATTCATCTAATTCGCGAAGACACAGTGTTCACAATGTATCATATAGCACTTCCTGCATGCAAATTGACATCTCTATTCTACATAAAAGATAAATATGTTGGTGTATGTGCTAGTATATATAGTATATACATTTGCACCTTCGTGTACCTGAACATATATCTTCCTTGACATTATACAACATATGTCTATATATATTCTGTTGGGAAAATTATAATGAAAAAACCCCCCAGAGTTTGATCTTTGTATCAAAATAAACCCTAAATTTTTAATTTTGTAAATTTAAAGCCAGTCTTTTGATTTATTAGAATGTTAACCACCAGCATATTTCTGTTAAGTAATACCAATGAAAAAATGTATTTTAGTCATTAAACTCAACGTAGGTGTACATAAAATATCTAAAATACCATTTTTCATTGAGTTTAATGGCTAAAATACCAATTTTTTCCATCAGTGTTACTCAAGGCTCTGTTTGACTAGAAATAAAATTTGATAGAAAGTGAAAGTGAAAGTGAAAGAAAATAAAATATATTTTCTTGCAAATTTCGTAACAAAAAGATAGAAAAATTTAAAAGTCTAGTTATAAATAGCTCACACATTCAATTTTTCTTGTGTTTTTTTGAAATAAATTAAAAATGAATTGCAATGCTAATATTGGTTTTACAAGAAAATTAGTTTTCTTTTACTTTCCACCATTTTCAAACTAAGCAAACTCACTAAAGTTTTTTTTTTTTTTTCATCATATAAACAAACTGAGCTTAACATAAGTAGGCAAATGGTTTAAATTGAAAATTTCAATTGACATTTATTTTGTTACAAGGTCAAATCCTGGGGCCTTTTTTTTTTTTTTTTTTTTTTTTTTGTGTTGTAATTTCCCCTATTTGGTTAACGATCAGTCTGACGCACTACGCATAACTTTTCAGCTAAAGATAAACTACAAATTTTGAACATAAAAACAAAAATGTACACCACAATCCGTGCAAATTAAATGAAAAAATAAAAGCAAATAACAATCGGTGAGAAGAAAATGCACCAAAAAGTTGCAAATCAAAGAAAGAAAACCCTAGATCACAAGTCCTCATAAACATTAAAATTGTGAGAAGCTCATAGTGAAAGAAATCAGAAGAGATCGAACTCGGAAGGAGCGAGGGAAGATCGGAGGGAGTTGATAGGGTTGGGGGAGATCATAGGAGCGAATCGCCTTCCCTCACGTCTCAGAGCAGCCATCGCCATTTTTGAGATTCGATCTGTGTTTTGTTCGACTTTCCTCTTCTTCCAAACTTGATTTGATAGGGTTTACTCCTCAAAATTTAATTTGGATTTTGCTATTGTATCTGGTCTTCTCTAACAATTCTTTTCACGGCCAAATTATACACAAAAATTGCGGACCCACACTTTTGGTCATTTATTCAGTAAAAAAATTAATATTTTTATCAAATTTTTTATTAAATAAATAAGTAAATGTCTCACATTCAGCTTATAGCTATGTGAGACATTTAGTCATTTATTTGGTAAAAAATTTAATATCCTTAACATTATCCTTTTACTTAGGAAAATACTATAGGTCTCAAATTTTCTACCAAACAAATGACCAAAGCTCTCAGATAGGTGTAGGGTCCACAAAATTACGGACCCCATATCTATGTGAGACATTTGGTAATTTGTTTTGTAAAAAATTTGGTTTCCCTTGCATTACCCTTTCGCTTAAGAAAATGTTATAAGTCTCAAATTTTTTACTAAATAAATGACCAAATATCTTATTTGAGTATGGGATCCACAAAATTGTAGACCTCTGACTCATATGAAACATTTAGTCATTTGTTATAAAAAATTTAGGAATTATTTGAAATAATCTAAATAAATAAACTTTTTATCTTTTTATAAAAAAATATACAAAAAAATAAAAAAATAATGTGATAAAAAAAAAATAAAAAAATAAAAAAATAAATTATTTTAAAATTGCCAAACTTGACCTTAATATCCTTAACATTACCCTTTCCCGTAACCTCTCTCTTCTCGGCGAATGCTCAATCGGGTTATGGTACCGAACGGTGTCGTTTCACTTGTTTGGGAAGAACTATATTACATATTTTTCATGAAGAACTATATTACAACACTTTTTTATCTTTTATTTTTTTAACTCACATTATTTTATTTATTTTTTACATATTTTTTCATAAAATTTAAAAAATATACTTATTTACTTTATGAGAAATTTAAAAATAAATAAATATATAAAGGTTTGACACTTATAAGAAAGCAAATTTTTTTATTTTGTCAATTTAAATTATTTATTTATTTTCGTTAAGTAAAACTGATAAAAATAATATTTTAGTTATTAAATTTAACAAAAATTTATATTTTAGACATTTTATGTATATCTATAATAATTTAATGATTATTATTATTTTTTCACGTAAGAGTTTATTTTGTTTCAATGGTCAAATTCTATTTTTTTTAATATTTATTTTCCCTTTAGTTTATGTCGGACCAAATTTTAAAATTAAAAATTTTAAAAAATGAAGAGTTAGTTTTGGTATTAGATGGGATGTTCGAATTATTATTTTTTAAAAAAAAATTCCAAATTAATTGATGGGATGAAAATGGGGAGTTTGGAAAAATTATGTTAGTATTTATTAGCAATAGAAAGGGATCCCAAGTAACACTTTTTTCATCCAAAAATTGTGACCTTTGGATCCAGAGGCCATAACTAGTGACAATGAGTAGTTGAATTATAACGTATGAATCAATTGATAGATAAAAGTCCTATTTTACAAGTGAGTCTTATATTCACCATACTTATTTATCTATAAATTATACTCTTTTTGTTTCACTTATCAATGTTCCTAAAAATTGTTAGGACAAAATAAATATTTTAAGATTTATTGGTATATTAAAAAGTATACAATATAAAATTTATAGATAGACTAGTGGATAATTTGGCCATGAGAAGAAGGGTTAGAGAAGACCAGACCCAATAGCAAAACCCAAATAAAATTGGGTGTATAACAGAAGTTGGGCCTGCTAAACCCAATACAGCCCGGCCCAGTAGAAACTATCGGGTCGGGAAATAAGCCGAATCGTTTCGAAACATATAAAAAGGGTTTCGAAATACGCGCCCTCTTCAAAATCCCCACACAACCCTAACGACACAGCGCGCGCGCGAGAGAGAGAGCTGGAAAAGCTTCTCTACAGTGTATCAATGGCGATTCACAGCTCGAATTCCGATGAAACAAAGGCTTCAACACCTCATTTCAGCAAGGCCAATCACAACCAGTTCTTCGGTATGCTTTCTTATTTATCTATCTATCTGCAAATTTCATTCAATCATCGATCCTCAGCTCAACTCCAAACGAATATAACTTCTGTAGAAACCATATTTAACCTTCATAGTATACAGAATCTAACGTATATAGTTTGTGTATACACACAGATGCTCATACTACTGCCGGTGGTGGAGTTCATCTGAAATGGAGATATTGTGGAAATTATGAATATATGTATATATTTGGGTAGATTACACTTTGCCCCTGTTTGGCCCTGTCTTACCAATTTTTTTATTTTTATTTTTTACTTTGGCCTTAAAAGTTTTTTTTGTTTTGTTTTGTTTTTCAATTTACTCCAAAAACTAACTTATGTCAAAATTAGCTAAAAAATGACACATTGACAGTCACATGATGTAGTTTTTTTATTGTATATAACTTACACATCTATCGTAAACTCAAATCCCAATATAATAATATATTTTTTAATGTTTTGTGGAAGTTAACATTTCATTTTCTATCTAATTTTGAAAAGAATTTAGTTTTAGGAGTAAACTGGGAAAACTTGAAACATGGCCAAAGTGGGAGACAAAACAAACTTTAAGGGTCAAAATGAGAAAATGGCCAAACATAAAGGAGGCAAAGTGTAATTTACCACATATATGTAAACTATTTGATTGGCCTATTGTAAATTTGTACTAGTTTGAATATCTAATATATATCGTCCTTGTCTAGTCGCTTTAACATCTGATTTTTATTGAGGATAATGTAATTTTGTTTTTAAGATGTGTTGAAATAATTGGTTATTATGATGTATTTGTGGCATTAGAGAGTGTTGAGCTGTATGTGTGTTGTGGTTGCAGTATGGAGAGAATTCTTGTGGGGAGGTATTGCTGGTGCTTTTGGGGAAGGAATGATGCATCCAATTGATACTGTAAAGACACGGATGCAAAGTCAAGCCATTTTTAATGGATGTCAGGTATAAGTTGTCAAGTGGGTTCAATATTTCATGATATCATATGGAAAATGTATGAGGGTTGGGCTTTTGAATAAAAAAATAGTAGTAATTTTCATTGTATATAGTTGGCTTTTATTCATTTAACACTTTATTATTTGAAATATTAGTGACAAGGCTTAGTTGAATTGAATTGACTTTTTTGTAATTATAAATTTGGTTAAGGGATCTATCTCATGTAAGCCAGCCATTTTTTGTTATTTTTTATGCTATTGATATATGGCTTAAATACTATCAGAATCAGAAAAGCATATTACAAATGGTTCGGACAGTCTGGGTCACTGATGGGCTAAGAGGTACATCATCTTTAATTTGTGTAGGATTTTAATTTTGTAGATGACAGTTCTTTGTACATTGAATGTCTTTTCATATTCACAAAACTTCTGCATGGACGATCTTGATTGAGGAATATTTTCTTGACTCTTTAATCATTTTACGTTCTAAAAATATATATTTTAAAAACTAGGGGCTTCTTGTACTGTATTTCCAGACGAGGTGAAACCATGGTTACTAAAGGCTTTTTGAAAGCGTGAAAAGTAACCACACTTAAATTTCCTTGTTTTGAAGCTAGATTTGGAGTAGAAGCCTACTAATAGTCAAATTGTAGAGAAAATGTGGTTGCTAACTTCACTTCTATTAAAAAAAGTGGTTAGCAATCATGTTTTCAACAGAGTTTGAATATAAATAAAAAATGTGAAAGCGTAGTTAATAAAAACGTGTTTAGCAACTACTTTTTCATGTTGTTTGGGAAATAAGTTCAAAATACTCCTATTTTTTTATATTATAAATATGTTTAAAAGATATGTAAAATGGTTGAAGGTCCAATTTTCTCTGTACCTGATATGCATTTTGGAGTTCATATACTGTTGAATGTAGAGAAGATACGGGAACATTCAAATTTTTAATAATTGATGGATTTACAAATCTGATGTATAGGAACTTGAATAATTGGGATCCTTCTATTGCCTCTTTCATACATCAGTGAACTTGCTGTTTCATATGTTTGTCTGAATTGATTATGTTAACAGGCTTTTATAGAGGAATAGCTCCTGGGGTTACTGGATCTCTTGCAACTGGAGCAACGTATTTTGGTGTTATAGAGTCCACTAAGAAGTGGATTGAAGAAAAACACCCTAGCCTTGGGGGCCACTGGGCACATTTTATCGCTGGAGGTCTTGGTAAGCTGTTTACCTTTTCATTCTATGTCAAACATTGGCAGTTGCCAGCGTTAACAAGGGAAATTGGGTCCATCTATCCATCTGTGCTCTTTTTTTTTTTGTGGATAAATCTATCTGTGCTCTTTGTACTCAAATGTGTGTTGAGTTTGATGTCTTCTAAGTGCTTGTTACAATCATTGTGCATGGACCCCTCATATTGGTGCATCAAAGGCATAGATTTTCTCCTAACTATTGTTTAATGTCGATGTCATTGTTGTCCATATTTTTTGTTATAGTACGGCATGCTTTTTTTTTTTTTTTTTTTTTTTATAATTTTTTTTTAATTTTTATAAATTAACAACATTAGTGATCTTGGATTATGAGCTGTTGGCATGCCTTAGAGAACTCAGAATATCTGTCTTCCTTTTCTCCATGCATTTCAGGAGATACACTTGGCTCTTTTGTGTATGTTCCATGCGAAGTGATAAAGCAACGCATGCAGATTCAAGGCACTAGAAAATATTGGAGTTCTGTTGTCATGAAGGACAATACGAAACCTGGCATGCAAATGTATGGCTACTATTCAGGAATGTTTCAGGCTGGCTCTTCAATATTGAAGGAACAGGGGCTAAAAGGATTGTATGCAGGGTATATTTTGATATCAACCCTCAACCTTAATTCTTTGGAAGATGTTTTTTTTAGAGAACACCTATTTGACTTGACTCTTGAGATGATTCAAGCTGCACCAGTACCACTTAGAATTAACCCCCTTATTGGAACTCCGCTGAAAGTGGAGTTTCCTAATTATACATAAGTGGAAGAATAATGTGTAGGAAATTAATGTATTGATATTATTGATTGATTGTATTCAATGTCTTAATTTTACAAGACCAAATGACACTCCTTATATAGGAGATATTACAAACATCATCATAACCCATTAAACCCATTATATACCACTTACATATTATATATTTCCACTATCTACCACTATATATTTCCACTATCTACCACTCTATACACTCACCTACCACACTAATACTAACCTAACACACTCACATAATATACTAACTCACTCACCTACCACACTAAAGTAGAGTAGGTGTGGAGTTTTTATATTTACATTCAACAGCCCCCCTCAAACTCAAGGGGATTAGGAACTAACCAACTTGAGTTTGGAGAGAGTAACAAAACAGAAAAAATAATCTGGCAAATAAAAGTAGATAGGAGACACTGTATGGTCGTGTCAGACCGTTGTAGAAGACAGTTTATAGGGTCATATCGGACCGATGTAGAAAACAGTTTATGGGGTCATGTCGGACCGTTGTAGAAAACAGTTTACGGGGTTATGTCGGACCGTTGTAGAAAACAGTTTACTGGGTCATGTCGGACCGTTATAGAAAACAGTTTACTGGGTCATGTCGGACCGTTGTAGAAAACAGTTTACTGGGTCATGTCGGACCGTTGTAGAAAACAGTTTATTGGGTCATGTCGGACCGTTATAGAAAACAGTTTACAGAGTCTTGTCGGACCCATATAAGAGCTAACCGGAATCAATGTCGGGACAGCTATGAAGCATGGACACGGCAAAATGGAAGCCGTGGCAGTGTCGCATACGGGGACACGCCGGGGACACGGGGACACGCCGCGGACACGTACGGGACACGCATCTGTCGTGTCCCCTTAATTTAATTTATTTTTTTGCAGGGGACACGCGTGTCCAAATCTGGACACGCCATGGACACAGCGAGAAAAGTAAATGAAAGGGAAACCGAGTACAAACCTGGTCAGATCCAGAGCCCTTCGACTTCGATCGACGATCCAGAGCCCCATTCGACTTCGATGATCCAGCCCCTTCGACTTCGACTTTGCCTTCGCTCCAGCCCCTTCGATCATCCCTAAAGCCCCTTCGATCCAGCTCTCTCTCGCCTCTGCCTTCGCTCTCTCTCGCCTTTGCCCCTTCGCAGAGCTCTCTCTCTCTCTCGCCTTCTCTCTCTCTCCCTCGCGATTGCGATCGATCGCGATCGTCTCCCTCTCTCTCGCTTCTGATCGCGATCGTCTCCCTCTCTCTCTCTCGCTTCTGTCTCCCTGTCTCTCGCTACTCTCCCGTCTGTCTTCTTGATTCAGATATTATAACTATTATATATTCCTATATAATATATATAACTAATAACATTATTATATATTCATATATAATATATATAACTAATAACTATTATTATTTTATTATATATTATATAATAGTTATTATATAACATAAATATATTATAAGATAATATATATTTATACATATTAATAAATAAAAAAATAAACACATTATTTAAAAATATAATAAATAAATAAATAAAATAATTAATATGTATTAAAATAAAATATTTATAAAAAAATTAAAAAAATTGCCGTGTCCCCTGCCGTGTCCGTGTCTCCATTTTTTAGAAATTTCCGTGTCCCGTGTCCGTATGCGTGTCCGTGTCCGTGTCCGTGCTTCATAGCGGGACAGTTTACAGAGTCTTGTCGGACCCTCAAAAGGCGTGCCTAATCTTATCAAAAGGCGTGCCATCAAAAGGCGTGCCATCAAAAGGTGTGCCCGACAGCCATCAAAAGTCGAGCCATCAAAAGGCGCGCCATCAAAAGGCGTGCCATCAAAAGGTGTGCCCGACATCCATCAAAAGTCGAGCCATCAAAAGGCGCGCCGCTTTGTCGTCTTGCGCGGAGAGGCGCGTGATACGCGTGTCTGCCTTGCCTATTTATACCAAGGCGAGGCTGCCGCTTATGCAGAACAAAACATCTGCTGAAAAAACCTCTGAAAACCTCTTCGTTTTTGCTGAGAGAGATACTCTGTAACACTTCTGCCCAGAAAATGGCTTCTTCTTCCCGTTCCGCTACCCAGAACTTAGCCTCTTCGTCCCGTGGTCTCACTCTCTTTCCCGACCTTAACGAGGCCACAAGAGAGATAACCGGGGCAGTTGCCCTTGAACCGCAACCAAGAGCCCCTGGACCAAGCCCCCCTGGTTTTGCGCCGTTGAACTATCCGATGGTGTCAGTGGAGCAGATAATGGCTGCTCAGACGGATATTGAGGTGAATTATTACACTTTGAGGTCTTGTGTTGAGACAATGACGGCGGTCAACAACCTGTCGCACCGGCTTCAGAGTAGGACAAATGAGGTGCAACAGTTAAACGCCCAACTGGCTCTGCTCCAGGGCATGTATAAGGATGCCCGAGCAGAGATATGTGGGCTGAAGGCAGAAAACAAGGAACTGAAGCGGAAGGCCACCGTGATGCTCAGATTTGGAGGGCCGCCATATGTGACGGTTGAGGAGCAACGGGAAGTGAACGTGTTCGGCGGTGTGGGAAACACGGAGGCAGCACCGGCAAGGGACGCCCAAGACAAAGGCAAGAAGAAGAGAACAGCTGAAGAGGCGAAAAAATAAGGCCGGTTTTTGTTGTGTGGTTTGATTTGTTTTTGTGAGGGTTTTTTTTTTTTTTTTTTTGGGTGTAAAAATGTGATCGGGGTTGATCCCCGAGATGAATAAAATAAGGTAAGGTTTGGTGTGCAAATCGATATGGTATGAATGAGATTTGAAAAAATAATGTGAAATAAAAGGTGAAATTAAAAAACAAGGAGACTACGTGTTCATTGTTCCACAAAAAGAGTGCTCGTTCTGCAACCTGGAAATGAGAGCTGTTGAGGCAGCGTCCAATCTGTCTGAAAAGAGGAACCATACAGCGCTGGAATTCTGGAGGCTGTGTTGCTTCCAAAATTTCTTCTAATTCTCCAAGAAAGAGAACCTCCTTCCCACAATTAGTAACCGGCCAGTACTTCAATAACCCCCTAATAACAGTATCTGCCAACTTATAATCTTTTTCAACAAACTGGGTGATGCAGTACAACAGTTGTTGATGATACACAGAAATAGATTTAGGCTTGTGAAGTGGAATGAGCGCCCGAACAAGAAACAACTTATGCTCCTCTTTCATCGGAAGTGCAGGAAATTTGGCCTTAAATGATGCAGAAATAATACATGCAATAGTGGGGCTGAATTTCTCAAGCCGCTAAATAACGTGATAATGAAAGCCAACACAATGACAGAGGGAAGGCGATCTGATTTCTTTAACCACTTGAAAACTGCTGCTGACAGTCTCACAGCTGTAGCTTGGACCAGCCCTATATGAAGGTATTGACCTCTGTGAATGACTAGCACGGCCTTCCCTTGCACCCTGAATGGGGAGAGCATGAAGATAGGTAGTTGATGTTTGGCGGAGGGAGTAGAGGAGAAAATGTTGGTAGGTATTGATAGAGATTACAGTGAAATAGGTTGAGGTCCGGCGGACGACCAAGGCAAGGTTGCCGCCCGCCGGTAAGGCGAAGAACATCAAGAGCTTAACCTATAGCTCTGATACCATGTAGGAAATTAATGTATTGATATTATTGATTGATTGTATTCAATGTCTTAATTTTACAAGACCAAATGACACTCCTTATATAGGAGATATTACAAACATCATCATAACCCATTAAACCCATTATATACCACTTACATATTATATATTTCCACTATCTACCACTATATATTTCCACTATCTACCACTCTATACACTCACCTACCACACTAATACTAACCTAACACACTCACATAATATACTAACTCACTCACCTACCACACTAAGGTAGAGTAGGTGTGGAGTTTTTATTTTTACATTCAACATAATGCTAGGCTAGAGGTACCTAAAATTTTACACTATTTTACTCTCTCTCACATGGGGTGTGGGACCCACACCATCACATCATGGGGTCCCACACCCCATGTGAGAGGGGGAGTAAAATAATGTAAAATTTTAGGTACCTCCAGCATTGTTGTAATTGGAATCATCATTATTTTAGACATTCTACTATTCAATTGAAAAAAAGTTGTGAACAAGCAGGTCTGAGGCTGGAAGTCTTTGGTAGAACTGTAATGGGTTCATGGTATTGGGTGTACATTTAAAGTTGAATTGAAAGCTTTCAATGCATGCGGTCACCTATACCATGGCAGCTTTATCTGTTTCCCTCGCATAAATTTGCGCTTGATGAACTGTGTTATTGACATTTGTTTTCTTTAATTCTCTTGAATTCTACATGTCATTGTTTTTCGTCTCCTGTTTCTTTGGCAGATATTGGTCTACACTTGCAAGGGATGTGCCGTTTGCAGGTCTAATGGTAAATAAATTTATTTCAGAATTCTGCTGTTTCTTACTTCATTGTGGTTCTTTTTTAAACTGTACATAGATATATAAGCTATCAATTTATATGGCTGTAGAGGAGATTGCTCAATTCTGTTCAAGCTGACTGATTCACTAAAATCAATACACGACTTGCCTGGTCAGTGAATTGAGTGTCGAGTTCTTGTATGAAAAGCATGCTTAATGATCCACTGAAGATTCTTGACCTATGGTGTTGTTTGCAATCTAAGCAATTCTTCAAGGCGTTGGACTAATGTTCCTGTTTGTTTTGATATATTAAGTTTTGCATGTCTTTCTAACAATTGTCTTTTCAAAATTCAAAATTGTTGTGAATCCTAGCTTATGCTTTTCCTTGTTGAAGTTATAGATAATAAAAAAAATTTAAATTAATTGTGTGCCGAAATAGTTAGAGTTGGTTCAAACGTGAAAAGATTAAACTGGATATTTGGTAAACTAAAAGGACATTATTAGTGGATGTTGCTCCCTTTTAATTGAAAAGACTGGATACAGACGTAACATTTTTTAATGCAAAGTGTCTGCTCTCAGACTCTACCTGTGTTCTCATGCATAGCAATGTTCCTTACGTTTGATGAACTAAAGAAAAATATAAAAGAACCTCATCAAAATGGAAAAACATTGTATGCAATTGAAAACTCCTAATAATTATACAGTGTTGTAAGTAAACCAAATATTTCAGATGTGTATTGCTTCATCAAAGAGATTATATTGTGCATGGAAAGGTTACACATCAGTACATAACACCGAAAAAAACTCTCCTTGATATATTATTTGCCACATGATTTGTATACAGAACAGAAATTCGTTTTCTAACTGCTTTGCAATTCCAGCTGTTAGGATTTCATATTTGATTTGGGTCTAGAGACAGGTAAATGTGTTCACTAAAACTGGGACCCCTTGGCTTCCCTTCTGTTAGCATGTTTCAATCAGTAGCGTGTGTATATTATATTTTAAATTGAGTATTGTTGACTGATGGTGTACCATAAGACTGTTAATTTCTCAAGCTGGAATCACATGTGATAATGCTTGATTCTGGTCTTTCTCTTCCGCCTGTAAATGTAGAAGCTGCTGCCAATATGCATGCATCTATTGTTTTGGTTGACTTCTATTGATCTGCTTTGACTCTCAAATTATAGTAATTTGTGTTCATATTAATTTTTTTGTTGTTTGCAGGTTACCTTTTACGAGGCCCTAAAAGATTTGACAGAGTATGGAAAGAAAAAGTGGATTCCCAGTTCAGGTTACCATGTTAATAGTTCCATTGAGGGACTCTTGTTGGGAGGACTAGCTGGTGGTAAGTGTCTTGCTCGTGAGACTTCTAACTAATAAAGTACTAGAATTCTAGTAATTGAATTTGGCAAGGTACTTTTTTAACTTCTATTGAAACTAACATTTTTGACATGTTGAAAATTTTTTAGGTTTTAGTGCATATCTCACCACTCCCTTGGATGTCGTCAAGACAAGATTGCAAGTACAGGGATCAACTTTAAGGTATCACCTATTTTGTTTCTTTCATTATTTTAATGAGATATAGGTGTGGTGAGACTAATCTTCACAAACTTCTCATAATAAGCATCTTTTGTATGCCTATACTAGATGTTTTCGAGCATTGGTCATGGGTTTTTCTTTCCTTCATTTGTTCTGCTCATTTTCATATGACAGTTACTGCTTGCTCTTTCCCACTTCATCAGCTGGTTAGCTGTTCAGTTGCCTAGTCATTCTCCTCCCTCTTTTCCCCTCTGTATCACTCACACACACACACATACACACAAGGGAGCACAATCTCACACTCGTCCCTCTATTTATATTACTCAAATGCACTTCAACTTAGTACTCTAGGCTAAAGTTGCCTGAAGGTTGCCATTACATGAATGTGCACGGTATTTTGGAATTTTACAAGTTTGGAATCAATGGAAACAAAGTAGTCTGTCACGTTCGTGGTCAAGGGATTTGCTTCTTTCAGTTGATCTGTCACAACTGTAATAGTTGTTTCTATGTTTGAGTAATGCTTTTTGTTTTTGATTGAAAGGAGAGAAAATGAAAATGAGTAAAATATTAAATATAAGATCTCTAATAGTGTGGTATCATCTTCAGGTATAATGGTTGGATAGATGCGGTTCGTACTATATGGATGACTGAAGGCATAGCAGGAATGTTCAGAGGTAGCATTCCCAGAATCATGTGGTACATTCCAGCATCTGCTCTTACGTTCATGGCCGTTGAATTCCTCAGAGACCATTTTAACGAAGCATCAAACAACGATAAGGTGCATGAAGTCACAAGCATATCAATCGACAAAAAGGGATCTTCTTTCCAAGAGGTGTCTTAAAAACTTAATACTGAATTACACGACTTTTCTTCACCATCCAGTTAATTTTAGTGGGATAGAGCTCTGTACCATATTAGAATTCAAGATCAATAGGTTACCATATTGGAATCAATTGTATTCTTTTGATGAAAGCCTCAGGAACATGGAAATGACATTGAGAATTTGTCCGAGTTAGGATTGAGAATTTTTTTTTTAATATGCTTTGTATTACAATTACAGGAACAATGATGAAATGTTGTCCAATCTTGATTTTTGTTTCTTGCAGCTGTGGTTCTTATTGTGTGATTCGCAACTTTTTTGTTTTCATGTCAAGAAATGGTTAAATGGTGTTTTTGGGTGATGCTATTTTTGTGATTTAACCTTTCCTGGACAAATTTAGGTTGTGTTTGGTGTGGAGTTTTAATTATGATTCCACAATGTATTTTGAGCTATGTGTTTGGATAGAGCTTTCAAAATATATTTCCACACTACTTTTGAAAACACTTTTCAGGCGGGATTTGAATTTTGAAATTTGTTATACCCGGACGTGTGGTTGGTTGATCGGAGTAGGGTTCAATTTTTTTTTTGAGCAATTATTTTTTTTTTAATATTTTAAATAATTTTTTTTTGAATTTTTTAAAGTTTTTAATGAGTTTTTAAATTTTTTTTGAGCTATGTGTTTAGTTATGAGTTATAAATTTTTAAATCAAATATCATGTCACATAAAAAATTTCAAACTTATAATCAAACAAATTTTTCATACTCAAATCATAATTTTAAAATTTACAAATTCAAAATACAACTCTATTTTCAAATCATATTTATAAAATTCTATCCAACGCTCCTTAATTATTTTTGGGTGGGTCTAGTTTACACTAACAAGATCTTTACAAGGATTTTTAAGGCTGGTGATCGAGGAGAAGATGGCGGTAAGGGTAGGCGTGTAGGTTAGGATTTAGAAGATTAATAAGATGAGGAGAATTTTAATATTATAGATGTAATAAACAAATAAGAAAAATTTAGGGACAAAAATTCTTAAATCATGCCATGAGATTTACGTATCTTAAAAGAGTTCTACTTGTTAAAATGCATAAGAACATAAAGATAAAAATTTAAACATTTGCTCATTCCAATCAGCAAGACAAAGCATTTAGTTTAATTTTTTTAAAAGAAAACGAAATTTTGTTTATCATGCTATTATTCTCTCTTTATTTATTTTATTTTATTTTTTATTTGTGTGTGTCTAAATGACAATGCCAAGCACTTTAAAAATGATATAACAGACGTATAAAGTTCGGAAAATCAAAACTAGTAAGTATCTATTTCCCTATTGAATGGTAACTAGCAAAATTTCCAGAAATTTCATAAAAATATGGAGTACCTAGTTTCCAAGGCTCCCTTGAAATGAACCCGCCTTATGAGGTTGATTCCAACAATCTCATACAAACACAATCATTCAACTTACAAATATTTTATTTAACTGAGCATATAATTCTTGACAATAAAATGGCCAAAAAAAAAAAAATCATGTGGACTCCACTTCATCAGGACACAAGATATGGTTTAGTTTGATTTGGTTTGTTTTTACATAACCATAATAACAAAAAAAGACTTCCAAAATTTTGGAGATTGATTTCAGGCTCAAAGTTACTGTTGTTTCAGTTAAGTGTGGACTGTCATGCACACAAACACACCACAAATAGTCATCACCCACTGACTAATGGGAACAAGGCGGCATTGAGGAAAAATACCTAAGAGCAAAGTAATAAGTATGATCTAACAAGACTAGCACTGGACTCAAAACTAGGGCTCCACTGTACATCAAATGACTAATCCTTTCTGCTAACCTCTACATGGTTGCAATCGAGCTTCTCAAATTCTTACTTTGGAACTTCGGTTTTGACTTTCACAAAGAAACGCAGAAGATAACCACTATTGTCTTCTGGGGGGTTCCTTGTCCTTCAATTTGGAGCATAAAGCACTCTTAGAGCAATCTTCTTTAGATATTGGTGTAGCCATGAGTTCATTCTTCTCCGTTTTGACACATCTTTCATTATCATGTCCTACAACTTTTTCTGCAACGTCAAATGCATTTCTCTTTACAGAAAGCGGGGAGGTATAGGCAGCCATGGAATCTGTTGCTAGGGTACGAGCAGGAGCCTGTTGAAAGCACTCGTCATCTTCATATTGTTTTCTGTTTTTGTCCAAAACGGGGTTTTTGAAAATTGAAAACATCTTTTTGTTGTTATCTTCACCAAACTAGGTTTTAGTATTTTTAAGAATACTGATTCTGAAAACCAAAAATCAAACAGAGAGGTAACATATGGTGCATAGTTTAATGATTTTCAATACCTGCCGATGCTTCCCCTGAAGTCTGGGTGAATCTGAATCTTCAATAGGCTTCGGTTGCAATCTACATGCACTACCCTTTGCTGGGCTGATAACTCTCCCATCAAGCCTGAGCTGTTTTTCCACCCGAACTGTAGCATCCTTATGTGCATAATTTTGAACTTTCAGCTTATAAATCCCCTCGAAACCTGGAGGAATGTCGTTGCACAATTCCTTTTTAACTTCTCGCGAGGGCTGTTGAATTGCAGAATCCACCTTTCTTGAAACAGAATGAATCTCCGTATTTGAGCCAGGCACGGAGGTTATAGTAGCATTTTCTTCCCCGGAGGTTCCACAACTCCTCCTGGATGATTCTCTTGAATTTGCTATATCAACTCTTCCAACATCTTTTCCAGCAAGCATGTCAATGTCCATGTCAACTACACCGTCATCCCCATTAGCATCGCCAGTGTCTTGTGCACAATCCGAAGAAGGATGTTCCTCATTAAGCTTGCACACATCTTTATGCTTTTTGACACGACGAAAGACTCCCCAGAGAAAGTATTCCCCATTCCATCCTGTTATATATAGCATTGACATGAACAAAACTGTCAATCATCAAAATTCAAGCACAAGCCTAATGATGACGTAGCTCAATAAAGAAAAAGACACCCGTTGAAAAAGTTCACAGATTTATTCAGCAATTTTCTTTAAACATCAAGGAAAAATGGACATACAGACTCGAGAGTTTACTTTGAGATTTGGACGACAGAAGTTTGGATGTAAACACAAACAACTCTACACCATCCATGTAACATCTCATCACCAATTCTTGTGTCTCCATGAACTCCAGGAGGAACATATAATTTGCAGATCTACAATCCAACAGAAACAGAGTTTTCAGAATCTTAAAGACGAAATTTTCCACAACCCAAGACGGGTGTTAGAACAGACCTCTGACTGTTGTTGGAGAAGAAGTACATTCCAATATCATCCTCGTTTGGACAGTCATCCTGAAATATCTCTGTCCAAACACTGTCACGGGGAAGCATTTTAAATTGAAGAACTTCGGGCAATTTTTTTGAGAACTCGTAGATTTTGCGACGAACTTTTGACGGAGGATGAGCCCGGAACCCATCATTGAGTTCCTTATTATTATTAGTAACAATTTCAAAGCTTCCCCTAGACAATACAAACAACAAGATCGTTAGGCAGGCAATGCTTGTGTCTTTTCTGATTTCAAAGAATGGAAACTAGCTGCAGTATTACGTACCACAATAAGCATTATTTGTCAAACAAGAACGAATTTAATTGTAAAAAAAAGAAACTATAATATGATTGTTATAGAAAAGTTACTTGTTCTCATACATAATAAGAGATCAACTGGCAAGTTTGATAGTAAATGATTTAAGGCAAAGGAGTTCTACAGGTCAATCATAATTTGGTATTACAAAGATAATATTTCTCATAAAAGCATTTCTTTGAACAATGAAAGCAGGAAACCAAAGACAAATTCCACCAACATAGCAAATAGAAACTTAATAATATATGCAATTCCATGAGAAAGAAAATTTCATTTTAATCCATTATTTCAGAAGGCAAAAGTAAGGACTTGAACCCAGCTAAACCCCCTTCGTGGCAGGAAATACTCAACCTAAGAGTTGGTAGTAGCCAATGATAGATAATTTAAAGAAACCGTTACATGCAAAAAACAAGAGAGTTAATTTCCATCAATATTAAATTTCCAAGAGAACAAGATCTTTCAGAGTATAAACAAACCTATATTACAGCATACACTCTAATAAATAGAAAGCAACAGAAATTCTAATCAGAGAAAATGCAACCAGAATAGAGACTTTCCATAATAACAAAAAATATAATGGAAACATTAGTAATTAGTAAACAATTAACATTTTTAACCAGTTTGTTTATAAGGCCGGCAGTTCATGTAACTTAAGGCATTAGCAAGATGCCTTCTAAACGACAGTCCAATGATAAAGAGAAATATAGGTACCATATATTTTAAAAAATAACATATATTTCCTAACAAAACCTTCAGTTTGAAAAGCCAGCATGATGCAGCTAAACTTGTCCAATTGATATTCATCATATTATAACATGTTCTTGGCAAATTTAGAGAAACGTTTCTCAAGAAGGGGTTTGTTTCCACCACTTTCATCTTGCATGAAGAGTAGATATGTCACAGTCATTACTATTTAACACAATTGCATTATGTAATTTTCCCAAGAAAGAACATCCATAGCAGTAAAATATTTTGAAATATTTGTCCATGTTAAATAGCCTGCATAGTAAATGAAGAACAATAGAACAACACAAAAAAGAATACTTTTTGAGTATTGAATTTTGCCATCGTTGTTGGATGAACAGTGTTAACAAATATTTTGAACAAACAGAGATATATGGGATTGATGAATGGATATATATATATACTCACTTCCAATAAGAATGTAGAGCAGGAACTTGTAAGCATTTCTCAGCTTCAGGCAGAATATCCATCAAGTCATGATTCTCAGCATCAAAATTTCTGGACTCCACATTCGCACAATCATTACCACCTAAAAGAAAAGATGTTCACCATTTAATTCAAGTAATTTGATAATCAAATGACAAGTCATCAATCCACAGTCAAAACTGACCAAATTTCTTATACCATGTGAGAAGAGAATATTCAGAAGGGGAGAAGGGGGCCAACAAAGGTGGGTTCAGGTACAGTTTGATAAAACCGACCTTGGTGGTTCAACCCAAGGCACATATAAAATTTTGAGTTTTTTTGATTTAGGTCAGGTCTATTTTCCTTAAAAATAGAGTATGAAGATTAACTAGCAGCACTATTTGTCAACTTGACCCATAAAGTTGCAGGCTCGAGAATTTGATAAAGCATGGGTGCTCTTTATATACTAGAACAGACAAATCCTATTACAGCATAAATAAGGTGGACAGGAGAAAAATATTCGGTGTATGCCTAATTGGAGATCCATCACTCACCTCATTGGACTTAACAGAAAAGGCCAGTCACATTGCACATGGCTCCCACCACTGCAGTGTCTGCGAGTAAGGAACGTTACCCCCGCTAGGGCTGCTAACGAGCAAAGTAATAGGTTGTTCAAGCTTGACTTGAAAATTTAACAAGTTTCAAAACATGTTCAAACCTAACTTGTTTACATAACAAGCCAATTTTGAACGAGGTAATGAGTTGAACATGAATTGCACTCGAGTAGCTTCATTTTTATAGTGCATATATGCATATCGAGCCAAGTAGTAAGTTGTTCAAGCTTGGCTTGTTAACATAACGAGCCAATCTCGAACAAGCTTTTAACGAGTCAAGTTCAAGTAGCTTGGTTCGTTTTGCCGCCCTAACCCCCACGTGCGGAGAGGCTGTTTCCATGGTTTGAACCTATGACACTCACGCCACAATGGAACAACCTTACATCTGTGCCAAGGCCTGCCTTCATTGGACTCAACAATTTGACCATGTTTTTTGTATCTCCAATGATACTCCAAAATACAAATATTACCCACCAAACATATAAGACAAATGTTGATTCAAGTTGACCAAATAGAATTTATTTGGACACTTGATACAACAAGAAACAACTCATGTGAACATACATGATTAGACATATATACAGATAATACAACATTATTCACATTACAAGTTCATAAAAAAGTCACTGAATTGGTATTGAACTTTGGTATTGAAGATTTCAGTTCATTTTTCATTAAAAAATTGCAAGAACACAACCAAGTATAGTTTACCAAGATCAAATTTGGCACGAGTTAGGTTCACTAAATATTGAACAACTGACAATTTAAATCCTAGAATAAAGCCTCTAATGTGCATTGAGAAATACAAAATCTAAATATTGTAGAATACTATGCAAATGCCAGATCATCATTCCTCATTCCTATTAACATTACTGAGTGATAAATTTTATCATCACTAATTGGGACAAAGACTTGTTATGTAAGAAATTTTATGCAAAAAATCTGTAGAGATTTATCACCTTCAGGACCTTCTTGCTGAACCACTGAATTGATCTGCATTTTGCCATGTCTGGAAGGTAAAAGTCCTGAAGGCCTGAAACTAGGATTTGCTTTGACAACCACAGGGGACTTTGGAGGCGTAGCTCTGGGCTTGATGGGAGTCCTCGGGGACACAAGTCCCAGAGTTACTGCTGGCCCAGAACTTGAGTGAATATTAATCTTGGAAGGGGAGTGAAATTTCTTGGCTCCCGAAGACAGCAAGATTGCTTCTTCAGCAGCAATATATTTCACTTTCCCCGTTTTAACAATCTTTTCCCATTTGGGAAGTTTGCTACAATCAGCTGAAGCCTTATTTTCCTTGTCCACCGTACCCGAGGGTTTTGTCTTAGATGAGTCTTCCTTCAAAGATTTTGGTGAAATCTTACCTTCCATTTCACATGTTTCGCAAAGCCACTGATTTGGGATATCGTCATTGAAGCTTTTCCTGCAGTAACTGAAAAAGCGGAGGGATGGCAACATATTCAAATGAAGATAACAATACAATGTAACTGTCATGTACAACAGGTCCAATCAGAAATAGGCACCAAATGAACTATATGCAAGCAACATTAGAACTTGAAACTAAGTGCATATATGTCTTCATTGATAGGCTGATGTGCAAAGCAACTTTAGAAATCAGGATAATAAAAACCAAGGAGATGGCCACATGCCCAAAACCTATAAAGTATGGACACCTCTTTGGAGGTAACGTACAGGTGTTCGACACATGTTGGACACGCTGGGACACTTGGAACACGCTACGGACATGCTAGAGACACAACTATTTTTTAAATTTTTAAATTTTTTTAACTAAAATAACATACCTAAGGTTGATAAATTTTATTCACCCAAAAAAAGGTTGATAAATTTAGCAAAATCAAATATTTTGACATAAAATAAATATTAAATATTTAAAAATATGACATATAATAACTATATAAAATTATATGTTTTGCACGTGTCCCCAACGTATCGTGTACTGCATTTTTTAAAAATTTATATGTCTGCGTGTCCGTGTCGTGTCACATGTTCATGCTTCTTAGCCCAAAACTGGAAACACCACACACACACACACACACACACACACACACACACACACACAGAGTGAGACAGAGATTTTACACATGCTCACGAGCTGTTTTGCATTGAGAGCACACACTGATTGCATCTACAACACCAACATCACCACATATGCCACAAGGTTCTTCCTGCACAGAGGGAGAGATGATATAAGAAATGTTAAAAATGATTCCCTCTGTACAAAACATTGCAACTTATTGAAGTTAAAGAAGCTGTTGGTTGATCACATTCTGGCATTGAATGGGTCAGTTGAAAGCAGTTAAAAGGCATCTTGAGAGCAGGCAATCTAAACCATTTCAGTCCAAACAGACTAAGTGAAGATTAATCTCTGTTAAAAGTCAGTTGACATAAAAGATAACTAGTTGAAAATTGAATGAACAATTAAAGAGTTGTGTTCTAAGAATAAGGATTTGTACTCATAAAACAATCAGCATACAAGCTACAAGTCTAGTTCAAAAAAATAAAATAAAATAAAAAATACAAGCTACAAGTCTTGCAATAAAAAGTTGCACATAGATGCCGAGGAAAATGAGACACAACAAAAAGGAAAGGGAATTTATAAATTTCAAAAGTATAACAACCAAAAACCTAATCAGGGAACTTCGTTTACCCATAACCACCATGTCTTGCAATCAAGGTTCTGAAAAGTGGTTGCGGTCGCTGTAACGGTAGCGGTGGCGCGGTTGTGGTTGCGGGGTGTAAAGGCCATAGCGTAACGGTTGCGGTAACCGGAACCGTGAATTTTTTTATTTTTCGCACAATTTGAAAAAACTTACCGATACGCATATTTTTTTTTCCATGATCATATTTATTGGGTTTAAAATAAATATTGATCAATTTTTGTAAATTTTTAAGTATGATCCAATAGATTTCATATTTTTAAATCACTATAAACTGAGTTTTTTACATTTTATTTTAATAATTAATGACTTTATATTATACAAAAAATCAATCACTAACTGTTGTATATAAGATAAACAATGACAAAAGTAAGAGAATAAATAAGAGCCTAAATTTATATATATACATATTTTAACCAAGCCAAATAGATAATGACCACATTTGTTATTATTATTATTATTATTATTATTATTATTATTTTCAAACAATATATAGATAGACACACACAAACAAAATGTTTGAGTGATAGCAGCTGAATAGAATAGTATAGGTCTTACAGCTTCAACAAATCAATAACATGTTCTTCATCTTCCCTCTTCTCTCTCTCTATCTCTTGCTCCTCTATCTTCTCTCTTTATCTTCCCTCTTCTCTCTATCCCTCTTCTCCCATTTTCAGCTTTTTTTTTGTGTGTTTTTTTTTCGAAAGAAACAGTTCTGAACCGTTACATAACGGTGCGTAACAGGCCGTTACGGCACCGTTACGACCACTACGGCAGCCGCTACGGCTGACACACTTGTGAATCTCAATCACACTGCAAAGGCGGCCGTAACGGATGGCGGTAACCACCAAAACCGTTACGTAACGGCGTTACGTAACGGTTGCGGCCGCTTTTTAAAACCTTGCTTGCAATAAAACTAGAAGTAACACTATGTTTGGGAAATTAGGTGGGAAAAGAAAATAAATGATTTTATAATTTATGAGAGAAAAAAAAAGAAGATAAAAGATTAACAAGAAAAGAAAAGAAAAGAAAATATAATGATATTTTTCCTATTTTGTTTGGTTAAACTACATAAAAGACATGAAAATAAATAATTAGATGTTATAACATTTTATAATTGTTAAATTTTTTTTTTTTTAAATTTCTTCTATATCTAAAGGGCGGTTTTGGTATTATAAAAAAATAATAATTAGTTGGTTTCTTTTCTTTCATAATTTTTCACTTTTGGAGAGATTTAAAATGAGGGTGATAAGATAAATGAGTTTCTCTCAATTTTTTTCTCATTCCATCCCATTTCTCTCCTCTTCACTTATCCAAACAAGTGATTAATGTAAACAAGTGATATGAACCAGGAGAAATGCATTTTTCTTCTTTTTTCCACCCCAAATCACACAATCCGAATGGGCTTTTAAGAGATAAAGAGAGGAAAAAACACAAATCTACATAATAATGAAGGTACAAAAATCAAGAAATAAACTAAATAAACAATCCCCAATTTACAAACTACTACATTAGCAAGAATGCCTAGATACCAAAAAGGCAGATAAGTAAGCAAACCCCTCATTTCCCTTCTTTTTTTTTTTTTTTTGGTACATAATGTTAAGATTTAAACTTTTAAGTTTTTATTTTAATAAATACAGTTATCTATAGCTAGGAGATTGGTATTTCCTAGTCTATTGGAGAATCCCTAGTATGTAGGAGTCATGGTTGGTGTGTATAACCAATTCATGTAATCAAGGGTTTAGTTCCACAAAATCTGCTAAGTGACATTGTGCTTGTTTGCAGATGTAGCTTTGCTGCTCTTATTTAAGCTGTATTCCTTCATTCAATTCAATTCAATAAAATTAGCTTGAAGCTTTTAGCCATATTGTCATTGTTTTAACACTTCAGCAATTATTCATAGAATCAGTTTTTTCCAACATCTGGTAACAGAGCCACCACTGGCTTGATAAAAAAAAAAAATATCCCAAACAAGCAGCAGCTTTTGCCTCTTGCAGCAGCAAGCATTCATGGTGACTGACAAATCAGTAGAGAATTTTGTCCAGACAGCCATACCTCGCTTTGATGGTCACTATGATCATTGGAGCATGTTGATGGAAAATTTCCTAAGGTCCAAAGAGTATTGGGATCTTGTGGAAACGGGATTTGTTGAGCCAGAAGAAGGAGCAGTACTGACACAGCCACAACAAAAGAAACTTGATGATCAGAAGCTGAAAGATATGAAGGTGAAAAACTACTTGTTCCAGGCTATTGATCGTGTAATTTTGGAGACCATTCTCCAAAAGGATTCATCCAAAAGCATTTGGGACTCCATGAAGAAAAAGTACCAGGGCTCAGCAAGAGTGAAGCGAGCACGCCTTCAAGCCATAAGAAGAGATTTTGAGACTCTTCAAATGAAAAATAGAGAATCAGTTACTGATTATTTTGGAAGAGTTATGGGGATAGCAAACAAAATGCGAATCCATGGTGATAAGATTAAAGATGGTCCTGTTGTTGAGAAGATCCGGAGATCTATGGCTCCAAAATTTGATTATATTGTGTGCTCTATTGAAGAGTCTAATGAAATTGATGAAATGTCAATTGATGAGCTGCAAAGCTCCTTACGAGTCCATGAACAGAGGCTGAATCGATGCACCTCAGAAGAGCAAGCTTTGAAAGCTTCTACGTTTGTTGAATCCATAAGCTCAAGAGGAAGAGGACGAGGTAGAGGACGAGGACGTGGAAGAAGTGCTCGAGGCAACCGAGACGGAAGCAGACAACGCGAGTATTTCAGAAGAGATGATGATCACTCCCAATTTCAGAATAAAAGAAGAGGACAGGTGGACAAGTCCAAGATTGAGTGCTATAGGTGTAGAAATCATGGGCATTATAGCAATGAGTGCTACACAAAGATGCCAAAAGACAAAGAAAAAGGAGAGAAGTTGAACTTCATTGAGAAAAGGGAAGAAGAAACACTTTTGATGGCCTTTCATGCCAAGGACGACCCTGAGCTTGATGGATGGTATGTCGACACAGGTTGTAGCAATCATATGAGTGCTAGTAAGTCTTCTTTCTCATCTTTAAATGAAGACTTTCAGACTACTGTAAGTTTTGGTGATTGTTCTTGTTAAGTATTATTGTATAAGGGTAGTTAAGGATAGTTATGTCTTTTGTTCCTTTAGTCTTTTATTATAAGTATGTATAACCCTAATATGTTTAGGAGTGTGAATAATATACAGTTCTCTTTCTTTTCTTTCTTTTATACAAATCTAACATGGTATCAGAGCATCATCTTCCTCCTTGAAGATTCGTTTCTTTTTCTTTTTCTTTTTCTTTCGTTCTTCCTTGTACACAGAAACAATCAGAAAAAAAAAAAAAAAAAATCCAAAAAAAAAAAAAAAAAAAAAAATCCTTTATGGTCGAAATTTGATGGGTTTTCACCCTAGATTTTTATTTTAATTTTTTGATGAGTTTTTGAGTGTTTTTCCAATTTTTGTTGTTTTTGGAAAAACGATTGATTTTTTTGGAAGTCCCTGCTGGGGCTTGTTTTTGGCTGTTTTTTCCCTTCCTCCCTCTACCTTGGGAGCCGACTGGGACTGATCTAGGGTTGGGAGGACTGGTTTTGATGATTTGGCAAGCTTTCACTCTATTTTTGTCAATTTTCCTCAGTTTCAGCACGTTTTCTCTCAGTTTCTGACTGGTTTTGGCCTCTCCAGCCCCTGTTTCGGCTCTGTTTTTGTCTCTAGAGGTAACTTTTGTCCCTAAGTTGAGTTTGTGGATTGCCTTGTTGGTTTTTGCTGTTTTTTGGCTGGTATTTGTTTTTTCCTATTGTGGGCATTTAATCTTCAATGGCTGAGGGTGAGACTAAGACTAAGGATACAACTAGTGATGAGGGTGGCCTCCGTCGTG
The DNA here is from genome assembly GCA_030407325.1 of Camellia japonica. Lineage (NCBI taxonomy): Eukaryota > Viridiplantae > Streptophyta > Magnoliopsida > Ericales > Theaceae > Camellia > Camellia japonica. The sequence goes on from JAPPVO010000059.1 coordinate 104,002,023, forward strand.
TTATGACTCTTACCGACAATCCCTCTCTTCAAATTAGTCCCGTTAAATTGGATGGTTCCAACTATTTGATTTGGTCCGCTCCTGTGGTCTTGCTATTGCTGCTCGCCGTTTGACTGGCTACATTACTGGTTCTCTTCCCCTACCGGATGGTGATGACTCACTCCATACTCAATGGATTTCTGAAAATGCTCTTGTTATGACTTGGCTCATCAACTCTATGCAGCCCACTATTAGTCGGAGTTTCCTTTTATTAGATACTGCTCATAAGATTTGGACAGCTGCAGCCCAAATGTACTCCCAACAAGGTAATGATGCACAGGCGTATGAGTTGAGGAAGAAGCTTCGGAGCTTAGATCAGAAAGATAGATCACTCGCAGTCTACTATGCTGAGTTGAGTAGTTTGTGGCAGGAACTAGATTATTACCAAAGCTTTCAGGCTGTTTGTTCTCGGGATGCCACGTTGTTTCAGCAAACTGTTGAGAAAGAGCGTGTGTATGACTTCCTTGCTGGCTTGAACTTGGAGTATGATCAGATTCGCGTCCAGGTGTTGGGTCGTTCACCTTTTCCCACCCTACGCGAGGCTTATGCCCTTGTCCAGCAAGAGGAGAGTCGCCGTAGTGCTATGGTGCATTCCTCTATTCAGGATCGTTCTGCTTTAGCTGTTGCTCCTCCTCCTCGGGCTCCTCGGCCTAGTCCGGTTCAGTCTGGGAGTCAGGGTACACTGGTTGATCGAGATCGCTTGAAGTGTGATTATTGTGGGAAAGACAGACATGATCGAGAGCATTGTTGGAAACTGAATGGTCGCCCTACTCGGGGTCGAGGTCGTGGTAGTACAGCTCGACCCCAAGCACATGTGTCCGAGATTGCTGTGAGTCCTTCTTCTGAGCCCAGCACTCTTTCCCAGGATGAGTTACACACTCTCAGACGTTTGATGGCTCGACTTGACTCTCCTTCTACCACAGTTTCTTCTACTTCTGCTTCTTCCAATTTTGCCAACACAGGTATTCCTGCTAGTGCTCTTAGTACCTTATCATCGCCTTCTTGGATTATTGATTCCGGTGCCACCGATCACATGACAGGTGCCTCTAGTCTTTTCTATTCTTATTCTCCTTGTTCCGGCCGAGACAAGGTTCGAGTGGCTGATGGCACTTTATCCTCTGTCTCTGGCAAGGGTTCAGTTCATTGTTCATCTTTGCTTTCTCTTTCCTCTGTGCTTCATGTTCCTACTTTTTCAACTAACCTGCTTTCTGTTAGTAGTCTTACTACTTCTCTAAATTGCTCAGTGACATTTTTTCCTACTCATTGTGTCTTTCAGGACCTGGCTACGGGGAAAACGATTGGCAATGGTAGAGCACAAGGTGGGCTGTACTTTCTGGATGCCGTTCCTCCTGTCGTCCCATCTCAAGCTCTCAAGTGCACTATTGGCTCCTCTCTTTCTCTCCTTCATCAGTGGCATCGCCGTTTGGGTCATCCTTCCTTTAATGTTTTAGAGAAACTTTTTCCTTCTTTAGTTCGTGATTGTCCTAGGAGTATTTTTGGTTGTGATGCTTGTGAACTTGCAAAGCATAAACGTACTTGTTACCCTTCAATTAATAAAAGAAGTACTTTTCCTTTTATGCTTATTCATACTGATGTGTGGGGCCCTTCCCCTGTGGTTTCTACTTCTGGATATCGCTGGTTTGTTACTTTTATTGATTGTTTTTCCCGTGTGACTTGGATTTACTTGCTTCGAACTAAGAGTGAAGTTTTTTCTTGTTTCCAAACTTTTCATAAAATGGTGACCAATCTTTTTAATGCTCAAATCAAAATTCTTCGTAGTGATAATGGGACTGAGTATGTTGATGGAGTTTTTCGGGCATACTTAGAGGAGCATGGCATTCTTTATCAGACTAGTTCTGTGTTGGTACTCCTCAACAGAATGGGGTTGCCGAACGCAAGAATGGCCATCTTCTTGAAGTTGCTCGCTCTCTCTTGTTTACCATGAATGTCCCTAAGTCATTTTGGGGTGATGCTGTTCTTACCCGCTGCTTACCTTATCAACCGTATGCCTTCCAGTGTCCTCCAATTCCAGATTCCTCTTCAACTGCTTCCTGTCGCATATCCCACCTCTTCTCTTCCTCCTCGGGTGTTTGGGTGTGTCTGTTTTGTTCATTTGCAACCTCGTACTCGTGGGAAACTCGATCCTAAGGCTGTGCATTGTGTCTTTATTGGTTATTCTGCTACTCAGAAGGGTTACAAATGTTATGATCCTCACACTCGCAAAGTGTATGTAAGTATGGATGTCACTTTCCGTGAATCTGTGTCCTTCTTTCCTTCTCCTCCGCCATCTCCTCCGGGGGAGAGTAGTAGTGGTATGGATGAGATTGCGGATGAGGAGATGGCCTATCAACACGAGTTGTCTTTTTTCCTTCCTAGTCAGCGGACTATTATTTGTGGTGAGGGGGAGCCTAATAGTTCTCTTGATGTGGAGCCTGACATTAGTGGTCGTTTGGACAGGGCTGATTTTCAGACTTATTCTCGGCGTCCGAAAGAGCAAGCATCCCTTGTGCCACCAAACCCATCATCATCCCTCATGCCAGTTCCAGGTAATGCATCTCAGTCTATCCCTCTACCTGTAGTTGAGAGTCCTGTTGTCAATGATTCGAGTCTTCCATTGCTCTTAGAAAGGGGGTTAGGGCCTGTACTCAACCCCCCATTTCTAAATTTGTGTCATACGATTCATTGTCTTCTACATATCGTGCTTTTTTTCGTCTTTGTCTTCTGCATGTATTCCCCAGGGTTGGACAGAAGCTATCAATGATCCTAAGTGGAAAGTAGCTATGGTAGAAAAGATGCAAGCTCTAAGCAAGAATAACACTTGGGAGTTGGTTTCTCTTCCTAGTGGAAAGAAGCCTGTAGGGTGTAATGGGTGTTAACCATCAAGCAGAAAGCAGATGGAACAATTGAACGGTACAAAGCACGGTTAGTGGCCAAGGGATTTACTCAGACATATGGAATTGATTACCAAGAAACCTTTGCTCCTGTGGCAAAGATGAATTCCATTCGAGCTATTCTCTCATGTGCAGCTAATTTGGGATGGCCTTTACAGCAGTTAGACGTGAAGAATGCATTTCTCCATGGTGATTTGGAGGAGGAGGTATATATGGATATACCACCAGGATTCTCATCTCAGTCTACAGTTGGGAAAGTTTGTAGGTTGAAAAAGGCGTTATATGGTTTAAAACACAATCTCCTCGAGCTTGGTTTGATAGATTCCTAAAGGCTATGTTGAGGTTTGGGTATAAGCAAAGCAATGCAGATCACACAATGTTTGTCAAACGTCACGCAAATAAGGTAACTGTGCTTATAGTATATGTGGATGACATAGTTGTGACAGGTAATGATGAGGAAGAAGTGACACATCTTAAGATGCTGTTGGCCAAGGAATTTGAGATCAAAGACCTTGGTTCGTTGCGGTACTTTCTTGGGATTGAAGTTGCCAGATCTGACAAAGGCATCTTTCTTTCTCAGCGGAAGTATATTCTAGATCTTCTTGAGGAAACTGGCATGTTAGGCTGCCGACCTGCTGATTCTCCAATTGAGGCTAATCACCATCTTTGTAGTGGTGTTGGTGATCTTGTGGAGAAGGAAAGGTACCAGCGACTTGTTGGAAGACTTATATATTTATCCCACACTCGTCCAGATATTGCCTATGCGGTTGGGATAGTGAGTCAATTTATGCATGAGCCTCGTGCCCGTCATTTGGATGTAGTGTATCGTATTTTGAGGTATCTTAAATCTGTTCCTGGAAAAGGGATTTTATTTTCCAATCATGGTCACTTGAGGTTGGAGGCATTCACAGATGCTGATTGGGCTGATTCTATAGGTGACAGGCGATCTACCTCCGGTTATTGTGCATTTGTGGGGGGAAATTTAGTGACATGGCGTAGTAAGAAACAAACAGTGGTGTCCAGATCTAGTGCAGAGGCAGAATATAGGGCTATGGCGCATGGTACATGTGAATTGATGTGGTTCCAGTCCTTGTTGAATGATATTGGGTTTGTTTGTAGTGCACCATTGACACTGTACTGTGACAACAAAGCTGCCATTAGTATTGCTCACAATCCTGTTCAGCATAATAGAACAAAGCATATTGAGATCGACAGACATTTCATCAAGGAGAAATTGAATAAGGGTTTCCTATGTATGCCTTTTGTGAAGTCTACAGATCAATTGGCTGATGTCTTTACTAAGGGTCTTAGTAGTAAAGTTTTCCATCCTATTTGCTGCAAGTTGGGCATGAGAGATATCTTTGCACCAACTTGAGGGGGAGTGTTAAGTATTATTGTATAAGGGTAGTTAAGGATAGTTATGTCTTTTGTTCCTTTAGTCTTTTATTATAAGTATGTATAACCCTAATATGTTTAGGAGGGTGAATAATATACAGTTCTCTTTCTTTTCTTTCTTTTATACAAATCTAACAGTTCTACTGTAAATGTGATGGGAAAGGGAGATATTCCGATTAGCAATAAGAATGATTTTGTTGAAACAATTTCGAATGTTTTTTATGTTCCTAATCTGAAAACTAATCTGTTGAGTGCTGGCCAATTGCAAGATAAGGGTTATATTATAACAATTCAGAAAGGTGCATGTGAGATATATGATCCAGCAAGGGGTGCTATTGCTATTGTTCAGATGACACCAAACAGGTTGTTTCCGCTGAAAATCAAGACTGTTCAGGCTTGCTTGTTGGCTAAGGAGAATGATCCATCGTGGCTTTGGCATTTTCACTATGACCATTTGAACTTTAATGGGCTGAAAACACTTCATCAGAAGCAGATGGTGACAGGCCTCCCTATGATCACTCCTTCATCCAAAGTTTGTGAAGAGTGTGTTGTTGGCAAGCAACATCGTGATCATTTTCCAAAAGGGAAGGCAAGGAGAGCTACAAAAATGCTGGAGCTGGTCCATTATGATATTTGTGGACCCATAAATCCGACGTCTAATGGTAATAAGAGGTATTTTATTACATTCATTGATGATTATAGTCGGAAAACATGGGTATATTTTTAGCAGCAAAAATCAAAAGCTTTCTCAGCATTTAAAAGTTACAAGGCCTTGGTTGAGAAAGAAATTGGGAGAGTTATTCAAACTCTTCGAACCAATCGTGGTGGAGAATACAACTCACGAGAATTTGCAAATCTTTGTGAGGAACATGGAATCAAAAGGCAGCTGATTGCAGCCTATACACCACAGCAAAATGGTGTGTCCGAGAGGAAAAATCGTACAATCTTAAACATGGTGCGAAGTATGTTGGCAAGGAGAAGCGTTCCAAGGAGTTTTTGGCCTGAAGTAGTCAATTGAGGCATTCACTTATTGAATAGAAGTCCCACACTAGTTGTCCGAAACATGACACCTGAAGAAGAATGGGCTGGGCGCAGACCATTTGTTGATCATTTCAGAATTTTCAAATGTATAGCATATGCTCACATTCCCGATGAAAAAAGGAAGAAGCTCAATGACAAAGGCGAAAAATGTATTTTTCTTGGTGTTAATGAACATTCAAAGGCCTACAAGTTGTATAATCCCATCACCAAGAAGATTGTTATCAGCCGGAATGTGGTTTTTGATGAAGAAAAGATGTGGAATTGGACTGGAAAAGGCAAGGAAATGAAGCAAATTCCAGTTGATTTGATGATGCAGAGAATAGGATTGAAACGCAGTAGTAGTCCTTTGATGAACACTTGCCTAGTTCTTCAGCGACTACACTAACAAATGAGTAGCCGCATCCAACAAATGAGCAGTCACCTGAGAATCAACGTCCAAGGAAAAGACCAGCTTGGATGATTGACAATGTAAGTGGGGATGAACTCTCAGATGATGATATTATTGCTCACTTTGCATTGTTTGCAGATTTTGATCCCATCACATTTGAGGAAGCAGTCAAGGATGCTAAATGGCAGAAGACAATGAATGTTGAGATCAAATCCATGGAGAAAAATAATACATGGGAGCTGACTGACTTGCCAAAAGGACAGAAAACTATTGGTGTGAAATGGGTTTTTAAAACCAAGTTGAATGAGAAGGGGGAGATAGACAAGCACAAGGCTCGTCTGGTGGCAAAGGGATACAAGCAAGAGTATGGTGTTGATTACAAAGAGGTATTTGCTCTAGTTGCAAGGCTAGACACAATTCGTTTGGTAATCTCTTTAGCTACTCAAAACTCTTGGCCTATTTTTCAATTAGATGTAAAGTCTGCATTTTTACATGGTAAATTGGAAGAACAAGTATATGTAGATCAACCTCCAGGCTATGTGCGGCAAGGCAATGAAGAGAAGGTGTATAGATTGAATAAGGCACTCTATGGGTTGAAGCAAGCACCAAGAGCTTGGTACAACTGCATAGATGCTTACTTTGTCAAGCAAGGCTTCCAAAAGTGCCCATATGAACACACATTGTATGTTAAGGTTGATGATGAAGGTAAAATGCTCATCGTGTGTTTAAATGTTGATGATCTGATCTACGCAGGAAGTGGTGTTGATATGTATGATAATTTTAAAAGGTCTATGATGAATGAGTTTGATATGACTGATTTAGGACTGATGCACTACTTTCTTGCATAGAAGTAGTACAATCAGCAGCTGGTAATTTTGTTTCTCAAAAGAAATATGTCCAGGAAGTTTTGGAGAGGTTTCAAATGCTGAAATGCAATCCAGTTGGAACACCGACTGAAATAGGACTAAAGCTGACTAGAGATACTAATGGAGAAAGAATTGATAACACATTTTTCAAGCAAATTGTTGGAAGTTTGATGTGTCTAACTTCAACAAGGCCTGACATCATGCATGCTGTTAGCTTAATTCGTCGCTATATGGAGAATCCCACTGAGATGCATCCCAAGGCAGCAAAAAGAATATTTCGATACTTAAAAGGCACAACTGATTTTGGAATCCTTTACAAAAGGGGTGAAAAACGAAGTTTCTTTGGTTTTACTGACAGTGATTATGCAGGTGATATTGATGATCGAAAGAGCACTTCTGGTAATGTGTTCTTGATGAGCTCAGGAGCTATTTCATGGTCATCAAAGAAGCAGCAAATTGTGACACTTTCAACAACTGAAGCAGAGTTTGTAGCTGCTGCTTCATGTTCCTGTCAAGCTATCTGGCTGAGAAGAATGCTTGAAGTCCTTGGTCATCAGCAGCAAGGCCCAACAACAATATTTTGTGATAATGTTTCTGACATTAAGCTTTCCAGAAATTCAGTTATGCATGGGAGAAGCAAGCATATAGATGTTCGTTATCATTTTTTGCGTGATCTTTGCAAAGATGGTGTGATTGAGTTAGAGTTTTGCAAAAGTGGAGATCAAGCAGCTGATATCTTAACCAAACCTCTCAAACAACCAGTGTTCGAGAAGCTCAGAAGCATACTTGGAGTTTGTTCATCAGCAGAAGCTGGTTGCATTGTTGCTGATACACAAAAAAAATGAGTTGCTGAAATGATGTTTGAATTCTAAACTGTTTTCTGCAGAAATCAGTTTAAGGGAGGGTGTTAAGATTTAAGCTTTAAGTTTTTATTTTAATAAATACTGTTATCTATAGCTAGGAGATTGGTATTACCTAGTCTATTGGAGAATCCCTAGTTTGTAGGAGTCATGGTTGATGTGTATAACCAATTCATGTAATCAAGGGTTTAGTTCCACAAAATCTGATAAGTGACATAGTGGTTGTTTGCAGATGTAGCTTTGCTGCTCTTATTTAAGTTGTATTCCTTCATTCAATTCAATTCAATTCAATAAAATTAGCTTGAAGCTTTTAGCCATCTTGTTATTGTTTTAACACTTTAGCAATTATTCATAGAATCAATTTTTTCCAACACAAAAACCCCTCATTTCAAACCATAAAAGAGATTTCAAGCGAAAAGAAAACAATAAAGCAACCAAAATTATAGTAAGAAATCGCACATACCAACAAAGAAATTTATCAATCTCAACAGTGAAGTATTAATATATATATATACAAAAATACACAAGTATACACAGCGAACAATAAATTATAAATATGGTGGTTTTTAACAGTCCAATGGGCCCAACACAAAAGAAAATAAGAGTTTTTTAGGGTTTTACCATGTGGGTTTGAGTTGAATCTGGTATCTTTTGTCAGAAATGTAGTGTTTTGTACCCTCGAGAGTGAGGTAAAAAGTTAGCGAGAGCTCCAATACAGCTTTGTGATGCCACAAGACGAAGAAGGAAGGCCTACCCACTGCTTCTCTACCACTCCTCGTCAATACCCATCACCAATCTAGGCTTGTTTGCCAAGAAAAGTAGGATTTTTCCCGAGAAAAAGTTCGCCAAACCGTTTTGCTGTGTTTTTTGTTTTTGTTTTTTTCCCTCTCCTATGGAAAATATAATAATAATACACAAGTGACGTGATTTATTAATCATTTATGTGTAATTTAATATCGTGCTGGAAAAATATAATTGAAATAAATATATAATAATTTTATCTCATTTATGTGTAATTTAGGTCAAGTTTGGCAAGTTGTCAAAAAGTTAAAAAGTCAAAAAGTTACTTAAAAAGTTAAAAGCCTTGTTTGGTAGAGTTGTGGGAAAGTGCTTATAGCTTATGCCTAAACAGCTTATAGCTTATAACTATGAACATAAGCTGATTTCTGACTTATAAATTAAGCATCTCCTGCCCCACTCAAAGAATAAGCTGATTTCTGACTTCCAAAAAGTTATAAGCTATAAGCTATAAGCTAAACCAAACACATCAAAATAGCTTAAATTAAGCTGAAAGCTGAAATAAGCAGCTTTTAAGCTGCACCAAACAGGGCTAAAAAGTTATCACTATTCACCAAAAGTCAAAAATTACGGCTGCACAACTCCCAATCCTAATTTTCTCCTACATAGTAATTTATACAATTTTTTAATACACATTTTTCCATAAAAAGTCAAAAAGTTAACCAAAACATCCATATTTTTTCCTCAATTTTTTAGTCTAAAAAGACAAAAAGTGCACTTATTTAGGACATCCCAAACAATCCCTTAATATTGTGCAGGAAAAATATAATTGAAATAAATATATAATAATTTTATATGATATTAAACTATAACAATCTCGTTTGGCAAGTGATTTTTTTAGTTAAAAAATCAAAAAATTATTAAAAAAATTAAAAAGTCAACAACTCATATCAAAAAGTCAAAGGTTGTGTCTGGTAGAGTTTTAGAATTATGATTTGAGAATAGAGTTGTATTTTGAGTTTGTGAGTTTTGGAATTATGATTTGAGTGCAGAAAATTTGTTTAATTATGAGTTTTAAAAAGAGTTTGAATTGAGTGATGTGACATATAATATTGAAAAGTGTTTTGAAAAGTGAGTGTGGAATTAATTTTCTAAAGTTGCAACCAAACAACACACTCAAACTAAGGGGTAGAATTAAATTTCGAAAACTCTACCAAACAGAGTCAAAGATTCTTTTTTTTTTTTTTTACTTTTTGCACATTTTTTCGTAAAAAGCCAAAAAGTCATCCCAAACATACTAAGTTTTTTTTACATCACATTTTAGCCAAAGGGCCAAAAAGTTACTAAAAAAACATGTTCCCAAGCGAGGCCTTAATAGGTGTTTGGCATGCACTATAAAAGTACATTTTTTTTTTGCATACATATACTGTTGGGCCATGTCAATCAACATCTCGAGGTATTTTGAGAAGCAAAAAAAAAGACAACTTTTAGTCTTTTACCCATTTTAGGTCACATCACCTCTCACATTGTTTACCCACAAAAAGACAAAATAGACTAAAAAACTAAAAAATTAACTTTTTATCAACTTCCCAAAACACCACCTCCTCTCTACTTTTCTAACTACTTTTTCTACTTTTTCACATATTTTTTTTTATAGAAAATCAAAAAGTACATTTATTTAGAACATTCCAAACTACCTTTTAATTTGACATTAATAATAATAGTTAAATTGGAAAGATAAATAGTAGCATTCAAAGTGATTCTAATTATTTATTTATTTTTATTTAGTTGGAAATTTAAGAGAAAAAATAGGAATTAAAAAATATATTTTAAAAAATTAAATATAAATATATTGTGGTTAGATTAATAAAAAATAGATAGATTAATTAAGTTGAGTATTAATTTTCTTTAATATTTATTTTAAAATTGTTTATACATTTTATATAATTATATATATGTATATAATTTTAAATTAAATGTAAATTTTTCATAATAAACAACTTCCTATTAAATAATAAAATATAAATAAGATAGTGAAAAAAATAATAAATATATTTAATTTTAATATAAAAATTGAATATTTGAATAAAAGTAAAAAAAATAGAAGAAAATTAATTCGTAAAGTATTTATTGGTACATATAATTATTTTAAATTTTATTTATGGGTAATTTAGATTAATTATAAAATTTTCAAATATTAGATTTTAGAAATAATTAAATATAAGGGTATGTTATGTGGCATTTTTTTTTTTAAAAAAAAAAAAAAAAAAAGAACAAAAGAGAGACATAAATAAGATAGGCAAAAAATAAAATATAAAAAAATTTAATTTAATCTGTGCGATACACATAATTAAGCACATTCCGTCTTATTTATTTATTTGTATATTGAGATAATTTTTTTCAAATATCATAATAATTAAATTATAATTATATATATGAAAAATAAGTATTTCTCAAATAAGATCTATATAAAATTGGTTATTATGATTGAAATTGAGTTTATGTAGAACTTTATATGTAAATAAAAAAAGGCATGCTAATGTAGATTTTTTAGAAAAAAAAAAATCTGTAGAATGTGCCACCTTAGCAAGAAAAAAACACTACTTACATATATATATATATATAATATGTCATGTGCTTTATATATTATCTGATTGTATAAATTCGTAACAGAATCCTAACTAAAAATGTTAACGGTAACAAGATAATACTTTGAAATGATAAACTATTGAGTTTTAAAGTTGAAGGGGATAAAATGTAAATAAGTCATAATTTAATTGTTGAGTTTTAAAATTTAAAGGGATAAAATGTAAAAGTAATTTAAAGAGATTTAATGTAATTTATCGAACACACACACACATATATATATATATATATATATTTCAAACAAATATAGTGCATAAATGTGTGTGCTTATTATATTTAATTTATTTAATTATTTTTATTTTATTGCATCCAGTGATAAAATTAAGTGAAACATTATTCAAACTATTTGTGACTTTGAGAAAACAATAAAACAAACCACATACCAAAAAAAAAAAAAAAAAGGAAGGAAGAAAAAGTAGCAAAACGGTAACGCATTAAGCTCGTAGCAGCATCCCCCCTATTTTCTTGGTTAAGTACTTTTAGAAAAAATTGATGAAAACTCCTTTATATAATAAATATATATATATATATATATATATTAGAAACAGAAAAGATAGACCATATATCAAAAGAAAAATATAGTACAAGAACAATAAAAGAAAAAAAAACTATTACAAATTACAAAAAAATATTTCAAAAAATGGTCGTTTGAGAAGATTACAAATCTACTCGCAAATGTAGTATGGGCTCCAACCTATGGATGAAAGGTTTGCCTCAAGCATAAAATCATACCCTCGCCGTCACCGAGAACATTATTAACCATTGTTGTTGCTTGAACTCCACCACTACCGTCGTTGCACCAAAAACTCAAAAACTCACAACAATAAATAAATCATTAGGGATAAACTAAAAATCTATATATGAAACGAAAAGAATATCACAAAACCCCTATTACTAACATAAAAAGAATAGATCTATACTCTAGTAGTATAGATTTACATTTTAAAAGTGTGAAGGAGGTCGTTGGACCGTCGCCGGACCAACATTGAAGCTTGGTCGAAAATCACTAAGAGAGAAAAGCTCTTGCCTCTCTTGCCTAACAAAAAATATTTAATGTGTAGAGATTACGAGAATATTTTTTAATCTATAATTTTATTTCCCAATAGTTCCTAAAGTATGCGTCGTTGGTATGAGAACTTTTTATGGACATTTTTGACCTTCATTCGTCAGATAAAGATTCTATTATTTGTAATGTATAAACGTTTTTTCATTTAACATGTCAACACTATGTTTTGATGCGTAACGCATTAATTTCTATCAAATACATTGAGAAATTCATTATCAATCTAGGTGTATTTGTTTGCCAAGAAAAATATAATATTTTCCAAGAAAATGTGGGTTTGTCGTCTATTATCTTAGTTGAGTTTTTTTTAGAGAAATTTGATGAGAACTCCTTCATATAAAATAAATAAAAAATTAATGTGTAAAGTTTATGAGAACTTTTTTTACTCTAAAATTTTATTTTTACTTTTCATTGGTTCCTAAAGTATGCCTAGTTGGCATAAGAACTTTTTATAGACTTTTTTTACTTTCATTCATCAGAGATGTATTATTCATTATGTACATATGTTTTTTCATTCAACATGTCAATGCTATACTTTAATGGATAACACATTAATTTCTATCAAATTCATTCAGAAATCCATCACCAATCTAAGCGTGTTTATTTGCCAAGAAAAATATGATATTTTTCGAAAAAATATGGGTTTGACATCTATTATCTTGGTTAAGTATTTTTAAGAAAATTTGACGAGAACTCCTTATATATATATATATATATTGTACAAGCACGAAATAATATTTCTCGTATAATTGTGTTGATCAAGCTTTCACTTCTCTAAACGTCGTCGTCCAATCACCTCAAAATACAAACGTGGGCTAGCCGATGGGTGTGTGCCTGAAACCCCTCCGATGCCTAAGTCAGCAAGTTGACAAAAGGCACAAAAGCTCTGAGAATAGGGTTTGGTTTGAGCTTTTGTAGATTCCGTATGGCACAATCCTAATAGGACTCTAATTCTCCTATGTAAAGTCCTTATTGGAATCACATTCCCAAAGGATAATACTTATCATTGAACACCTTCCTCACTGCAAGCCAAGTGAGATGGCACAAGTCTTTGCTCGGCTTTCTGCCGTGCAACTGGACTACTTTTGCTCTGTTCGCCAATAGCTTAGCCGTGCAATGTTTGCATGGCGCGTCACTAAGCTAACATTGCGCGGCTCTCCTCCTAGCTCGGCTCTCCTCTCTGTTTAATTACCTTGCTTGGTAGCTCGGCCATAGCGTTAACCGCCACTAGGAAGTAGCTAGGTCTAGAAATATGGGCATTTATTAGTTCGGTCAAACATCTTTGACCGCCACTCCTACCTAACTTGGCCCAATTTGGCTACACAAATTACCCTCTCATATATAAATTAATGTGTAGAGTTTATAAGAACCTTTTTTTAATCTCTATATATATATATATTATTGGTTCCTAAAGTATGCGTCTTAGGCAAAAGAACTTTTCATGGATGTTTTTGACATTCATTCGTTAGATATAAATGTATTATTCGTCATGTATATAGATATTTTTCCATTCAACATGACAACGTTATACTTTAATGCATAACGCATTAATTTCTATCAGATCTATTGAGAAATTCATCACCAATCTTGGTAGGTTTGTTTGCCAAGAAAAAAAAATATTTTTTGAAAAAATGTGGGTTTGTTGTCTATTCTCTTGGTTAAGAATTTTTAGACAAATTTGAGGAGAACTCTTTTATAATATAAATAAATTAATTAATTAATTAATGTGTCACGAACCAAACCTGCCCCTATGGGTTTAGCGCCGTAACCGGCCAGTAATTCTTAGATTACCAAAGGCTCTGTACAGATTAACAAATAATTAAGGGGCTAGCGGAAGCAGATATAGAATATACATAGTCCATAGAGTTGTGTTGACGTACGTGGGACAGAAATTTAAAGCTTGAATATATACAAATGACGTCAAAGTTTCATAAGTCAAGTTGTCATGACCCAATCCCAGAGGCTTAGGGCTGGAATCGCAACTTACTAATAAATTCTAATCTTAATAAATTAAATGGCGCAAGCGGAGGCAAATAAAAAAAAATTTAAACAGAGAATTTACTTCATTTTACTATTTTAATAAGAGAAAATACATCTATAGGGCTTTTATTTATTTATGTTTTTATTATGCAGTGACCGGCCCTCAGAATAAAAGACAAAAACAAAAAAAATAAATAAATAAAAATAAAAGGAAGAAAAGAAAAAAAAAACAAAATAATGGATCGGCATCAATTCTTGTTCAGGTTCCACCACTACATGCGGTTATGGATCTTCCTTACATCTCGTTACTTGAAACGGTAACAACTATAAGCACACAGCAGAGTGAGAAATATTATGCCAAGAGTATAGGGAACACAAAATAACCATGAATAGTTATTTGAGCTAAAACATTAACATAATTTAATTTGAATAAATAAATTATTCAAAGCGGCAGAAATTGAAATACGGAAATTATGTAATTAAATAATTATAAACACGGTACAGAACATAACAGAACAGAGGTCACTGGAGTGACAGTTAGAACAGAGGTCAATGGATCCATGATAAACAGAGGACCACAAAGTGGCTAAACAGAGGCCAATGGTTATTTAAGTCTCCCAAGGCATGGGACTCCCGTGGTGATACTTACAAAACATAATTTTTTATAAGGTCATTGTCAAATACTTTCTAAAATTTAAACAAACATATCAATAGGTTTCATTTTAAATAAATAGAGTTCAGAAAATAACCTACGTAATTGAAATATTAATATAATTTATAAAACATAACTTGTATAAAATAAATTATGGTAAGTCAAAATGTACGTAAAATATATTATAGTGACTCAAGGTATAATATAACTCACCTTAATATTGATCCTTAGCCTTTACTTTCCACTATCACAATCCTTCTTACTATAAGTTTCCTACCTCCAGTATTTTATGTGCTCTTTTTTTCTTTTTTCTTTTTTTTTCTTCCTCTTGTGATTCGCACTTCTCTTGCACAACTCCTCCCTATTTATAGGGAGGCAAATGTGCCCTCAGGCCAACACGTGGCCACAGCTTAAATCCCCCTAGATTTGATCATAAATCTCATAGATTGATGCTTATCTAATGAATATTTGTGATAATTATACTTTGGCCCAGTTCTTTAACATAATTATATAAATTACACTTGATGGCATTGTCTCCAATGAGCCTTCCCACAAGTAGGACAAATTAAAATAGTGCCACCTCGGGGATTGGTAGGACCTTGATTTCCTGAACTGGTTGTGCCCGTATTCACCTTTTTGGGAGGCGCAGCACTGGGTTTTCTGTGGTCTCTTTCCCAGAATCGTTTCTTTTGGCTTGGTTCCCCGGAACGCAAGGCTTTAATCCCCTTTTCTGCAATGTACACCCGGTCTACCACTTCCGCATAGGTTGGTAGTTTCAAAACCTCAAGCCTATATTTGATTTCAGCATCCAATCCTGGTTCGAACTTTCTTGCTTTTCGAGCTTCGATGGGATGACATATGTCGCAAACCGAGAAAGTTGTGTGAACTTGCTCTCATATTCGGCCACCGTCATAGTTTCCTGTTTTAAATGTATGAATTCTGACGCTTTTTGTTCCTGCAACGAATCTGGGAAGTATTTTGCATAAAATACTTCCAAGAATCTTGCACAAGTCGCAATTTCTTCTTTCTCTATAGTGAGAAGCCATCATTCTTGTGCATTATCTTTGAAAGTGAAAGTGGCGAAAGTTACTTTTTGTCTTTCGGTGCAGGGTAAAGCGCGAAAAATATTTTCCATGTCTTTAACCCAAGCGTCCGCTACCATTGGGTCTGGACCGCCAGTAAATGTGGTGGGTTTCAGATCCTGGAATTGTTTTATGGTAACCGGCTCTTCTCGTCGTTCCGGCATCCTATTGTTGATGTTAGTCTGCAAGGCTTTCTAAAAGCTAGTAAGCGCTCTTTTCACGATTCTTTCCATCGATTCAGTGTCACTGATTGATGACTCACTTCCGTTACCATTACTGGTCATTTTACAAAGTAATAAACGAGGCATTACATCCATAACGCAACATATATATAAGCATGTATAGTGCAATCTATATCTATATAAAATACCAACTTTACTATTTTTACAATTAATATTACATCCTTATTTCAAAAGTCAGAATATGTTAGTGTCTCATCACTGTGGTACAACAAAACAAAAAACAATAACAAAAAGGGATTATAACACATCATGGTTATCGTACAAAAGGTTTTCTACCAAATCTAGAGTAGTGGGTCAAACGGGTTAAACAACCACAGGAAGTAGTGTTGCATAAAAAGCTCAAATTCTCATCTTAACTGGACCACACCAAAACACATCCACGCTGCCTGGATTATGAAAATGGGGACGGACTATATGTATCCCAAAAATGCTCGATCAACAATCCAACCGGGTGTCTCGATATATGATAGGTCATTACTAAAGTCAACATTTTGAATATTAATAGTCTCCAGCGGGTTAGGGACAGTGGTAAAAATGTAGTCCTCGGGGTACACATTTCCCCTTCTTGCCACAAAATCTGGGGGCAAAGGGCCTATTATGTAGTGCGGGCGGTCATATCCCGGAGCCATGCCGAGGACACGAGTGGGTCCGAGAAAGTATCCTTGCGTATGGGCACGGCTCTGCCTCCATAGTAAGTATGGGACATCAATGGGATCAGTCTGTATATAGATTGGCCGATCCATCAATTGGGTAAGGCCTAGATGCAGTCTTTTAATTATATCCTCTGAATCTCCCCATCGTTCAGGTAAGGCAGGGATGGGGTGCTCTGCTAAAATCTTATCCAAATTAATGGCCCCAAGCTCATTCCAAAATGCCTCATCAAGGTTAATCTCGGACATTCCTACATCACCAGAATAAACGTGAGATTTTATATAAAAGGATTAACATTGCAGGTAAATATTTATATTTTATTTTATTTTATTATGTTTATCTAGCTATATAGTTTTATTTATAGATTTATTTATAACTTTTCAAACTTTTTGATCAAATTAAAGTATTTTTTTTTTCTCTTTTTGAATGAACCATTGTTCTGGTACCACCTTTGTCATGACCCAACCCCAGGGGCTTAGGGCTGGAATTGCAACTTACTAATAAATTCTAATCTTATTAAATTAAATGGTGCAGGAGGAGGCAAACAAAAAAAATAATTAAATAGAGAATTTACTTCATTTTACTATTTTAATAAGAGAAAATATATCTATAGGGCTTTTATTTATTTATGTTTTTATTATGCAGTGACTGGCCCTCAGAACAAAAAACAAAAATAAAAAGAAGAAAAGAAAAAAAAAGACAAAATAATGGATCAGCATCAATTCTTGTTTAGGCTCCACTACATGAGGTTACAGATCTTCCTTACATCTTGTTACTGAAAGGGTAACAGCTATTAGCACACAGTAGAGTAAAAAATATTATGTCAAGAGTATAGGGAACACAAAATAACCATGGATTGTTATTTGAGCTAAAACATTAACATAATTTAATTTGAATAAATAAATTATTCAAAGTGGCAGAAATTGAAATACGGAAATTATGTAATTAAATAACCATAGCCACGGTACAGAACAAAACAAAACAGAAGTCACTGGAGTGACAGTCAGAATAGATGTCAATGAATCCATGACAAACATAACTTATATAAAATAAATTATGGTAAGTCAAAACATAAGTAAAATATATTATGGTGACTCAAGGTATAATATAACTCACCTTAATATTGACCCTTAGCCTTTATTTTTCGCTATAACAACCCTTCTTACTATAAGTTTCCTATCTTCAGTATCTTACGTGCTTTTTTTTTTTTTTTTTCCTTCCTCTTGTGATTCGCACTTCTTTTGCACAACTCCTCCCTATTTATAGGGAGGCAAATGTGCCCTTAGGCCAACACGTGGTCATAGCTTAAATCCCCCTAGATTTGATCATAAATCTCATAGATTGATGCTTACTAATGAATATTTGTAATAATTATACTTTGGCCCAGTTCTTTAACATAGTTATATAAACCAACTAATCCCTAATTAAATTACACTTTATCGCATACCAATAGAAAATTAATTATTAATTTTACTATAACACCCACTATTATTATTATTATTATTATTATTATTATTATTATTATTATTATCATGATTGGTTGTGGTATTAATTAAATATTTAGAGTGTCACACAAGTAAACCACATATATTAACAAAAAGGGCTTAGCCTAGTGTACATATACCCAAAAAGAAAATAAAAACTAAAGCATCCTTAACATAAGCCACAAAGTTTGACTTTTTCCAACAAGAACCTCTTCGAGAGGCATAAAGGCTGGCTGACAAACTCAACTCTAGGCCATCAACTCTGGGCTTGGTTACATGCCTGATTACCTACATATATAATATAAATAGAGTGAGTGGGAGCCCAGTGAATTATAACAGAGTAAAAGGGTAAATGAATGATGTCTTATATCAGATTCTAAAAGCATATACAAATTCATATTCATATTCTTGTTCAAATCATATATAGAAATCAGAGTTCATGGTATATCCAATAACGCTAACATATCAGATATAGAGCATTAAGGGTCATACTTGACTAGTTCCATAAAGGAACCTCTGGTACTAGAAACAGATAACATACTTAAGCCACGGTATTGTTATCCTCGGGGGAGGGCCATGAGACCATGGTATTATTACCCCCGGGCAAGGGCCATATGCTAAGGATGCCATGAATACTTTTCAATATATGGACAATCATTCATTGATACAAAACATAGCATTTCAGAAAACAGATTATTTCTTGTCATATCATATAGGAAAACACTTAAATGTGAACATAGCTTTACAAAGCTATTACTCACAGATGGCTTCAAAGCAGACAGACAGAGTAGAAAAATCGGATAACTTGCGGCGCGTGACCTACACAGACACAGAACGAATACGTACTGAATACACACCTAGAATCATTAACTTAGTTCTTTCTTATTTTGGTGTGTTTCTAATTCTTATCCTCATTATTATGTCTTAATCATGGCCTACGAATGCCTAGGATGCAATGAGGACGTCAAAATATGCTGTTCAATACTTAGTCAAATTTGCTGAAAATAGGCTCTTTGCTCGAGCGCAACTTTCTTCACTCAAGCGGATGTTCAAAAATGTGATTGCTCGCTCGAGCACAACTTCATTCGCTTAAGCGGTCTGTAAACTCTGCAAAAGTATTGGTTATGTGAATTTTCCTCTCGACGGTTGCTCGAGCGTAAGAATGAGGTCTTCGCTCGAGCGTAACTTGTGACGCCCCAAATTTTTGGAACATCAAGGGAAAATTAAATAAACAAAATGACTTAATAAACTAAAAAGTTGACATCTTAATAGAGCATTTCAACTCTCGTACATAACCAAAGGTTCAAACAATATTAAATAAAAACTTAAAATTATCCAAACACAACATCAAATGAAATTATAAGGTCCTTAATAGCTAATATATAAGATAATAAAGTTATTCGACTTTAGTCATGATTTCAAGTCAGCCAAGGCTCTACGTTAGCGTCAACTCCATCTCAGCTTCAATTATTTCCTCGCCAAAACCTGGCATAAAACGCCAGGGCAACAAAAATATATGCCATGAGTTTTGCAACACAGTAAGAAAACATAACCAACCTACCATTCTTTTTAAGAGAAAAATAATGAGATTATACACATGAGATAACAATATAATTGTAAACATAAATTACAACCATTAAAATAATTTCAGTAATTTTAATAAATTAGGTGACACTCGAAATCTCACCAAAGAGATTTAACTTACCAACCACTAAGCATGGCAACGGTTAATTTGAAACCCTCCCTTGGTCAAATATTTAAGTGTTACCAACCGTAACTACCAGGGATGCCCACGTCCGGAGTTATATACCAAAGCAGTGGCATCCGTGGTCTGCCCCAAGGAAACAGTCTGCCAGGGGTACGTAACCTCCCTGTGTGCCACCTGCACATCCACCCTTATTCCAAAACCGAATACCGAAAAGGGTTCAAATAAGTCCCGTGCCATCTTAGAGTTTCGCAACACAATTTACATGAGAATTCTCAAAACCAGGGCTTACCCTGAACAACCGATATTGACCGTCAACCCTTAATTTCGTACACTCTTTAAAACCAATACTCACCCTGAACAACTGGTATTAACCGTCAATTGTTAACTTTGTGTTTGCCGTTAATCATTTCAGTTAATTTTGATATTAATCACCAATAATTCCAATCTTTAATCACAAATAATGGTTTACCAACTCATTAAAATTCCCAACGTAAAATATTACACATGTCACACGATAGTAAACAATGTACAAAATTTAAATAAACAATTTATTTAAACCATGATATAAAATAATGATGTAGATACCAAAAAGAAGAAATAAATCATAATCACACACGTGCATGGATTTTTAATCTACAAGATTAGATTAGCACCATATTAAATTTTAGTCCAAAGAAAACAATTGAAGAGATTATTATTATTATTTTTTTCCTTAATCTGCCAAAATTTTCAGAATGTATATCTTGCAAATGAAATTATAAATAAATTACTTATACAACTCTAAAATTCATATAACTTTACAGAATACTCGATGAACAGGTTATGGTCGTTTTTCAGAAAGCAGTTTCCAAAAATAAATTATAAATAATTCTTAAAAATTCCAAGAATGTTCATGACACAGATTTATCACATTTTCTTAAATTAATTCCATACTTAAATTTATAAATAAATTACACAATCTAAAAATTTATTATGAAAATAGACTTCTCAAATTTCATTTTTTGCTTAGAAATTATCAGATTTGGTTTAATATAAAATTTTTAATGATTTTGCAAACACATAATAAAACCTGCCTACAACTCCAGATTTGGTTAAAAATCTGTATAAATTCGTACAAAACTTAATAATTGTTGAAAAATTTTGTGGATGAACTAGACATCATTATAAACAACTTTGTAGAAGAAATCACCTTCAAAATTGTCTAAAAATTCGTACAACTTTCTGACAGATTTAAAGGGCCAAATAACATCTTCAATAATCTTTTTAATGGCATAAACTACACATGCAAGTCCAAACTCCACAATATTATCATGATTTTCAGACTACCAATATTTGACATACCATCATAAATTTTCATACAATTATAAATAAAATTCTATCTACAAGTTTAAACATTTTATCATATGTATATAATCTGAAATTTCAAATATAAAAAAAATGAGAGGGTTGAGAGGGTTTTCTTACTATGTTAGGTTGCTAACGATTTATCGTCCGAATTTGATTTATGATTCTGATCGTAAGATATGACCGTCTTGGCTCCATGATCGTCTTGCTGAAATTTCACATTAATCGGATGCGATCTCACCGTTGATCTTCCATTGGATTCTCTTAGAACTTTTAGTTGTTGATCATCATCTTAGACTTAGAATTTTCAAGATCTAACCCCAAAAATGGATTCTACACGTCGAAAAACCTAAGGGTGGTCATCCCCAAAGTCATAGGACCACTCGATTAACCTAAATGTACTAGGATGCACCGTAGCACCATGGGCCGAGAAACGCTGGATAAAATTCAATTCATCTTCTCCATTAGCCGTGGCATGCACAAACAGAAGACCCAGAAATTTAGTTTCAATGTCACCAGTTCAAATGTTTGTATCTTCTTCATCGTAACTCCGTTTTATCTTATTTTTCTTTCATTGGATTCACCTCACGGCCTAGTTTTTGGTTCACTACTCACACGCCTCATTCCGTCTCTTTTTGCATGCCGTCGGATCTCCAAAACTTGACGAAAAATAAGATTACTTTCCTACCATCTCGGACATTTTTTTCGAACCATCTTTCGGACTCCATAACTTTCTTAATTCTTAACGGTTTTACTTCATTCTTTCGCCAATCTCTTCAACTTACTTCGTACTTCATCTTACATGGCCTATTTTTCTCACTTCTCCCCGGAATAGATGGTTTTGGCATGCCGAAAGTAAGCCGAAAACCAACTTTTGAACTACAAAATAAATTTCTCTAACTTTGTTTCTTTCTCCTCCATCTTCCTTCTTCTTCTCTTTCTTCACTTACAACACTTTGTGAATGGTGGTTCTAGATGATAATGGAATAGGTGATGGTGGTGGTGGTGGTGGCGGTCCGACGGTGCGCCAATGGTGGTGAAGTTCGCGGGTTGATTGTTCGGATGGTGATCGTATGGGTTGAGGCCATGGCTATGGAGGTTGAGGGGAGGAGGAAAAACATAGATAAGGACAGAAGAAGAGAGGAGGAGGAAAAACATAGATAAGGACAGAAGAAGAGAGTTTTGAGAATGAGAGGTGGAGGGAGAGGGAGAACCGACGGAGAGGGAGAGAAAGATGAAGCTGGAAGTGAAGGAAAATATGAAGAAATGTGAAGACAAGTTTGGTTCAATTTATGGGAAAAAAAATGAGGAAGAGTAAAAGAAGATAAAAGAAAATGAAAAGAAATATTTTTTTTTTTTTTTTTTAAAAAGGAAAGAAAAAGGAATTGAACACTTGGTGGTATGAAGTTGAACACTTGGTGGTATGCCATCAACATGTCCACCACGTTTTTTTTTTTTTTTTTTAAATTTATTATTATTATTATTTTTTTTACATACATAAGACGATTACACGTTGAAGGTGGAAAGCGAGAAAACTTAGGGAGCAAACCCATGGTTTTTGATTGGGTTTTAGTACAGAAAATATTAGGTTCCAGTGTAATTTGATAATAAAAATATCATAAATTTCAAAAATTAATACTGAGCAATAATATAAAGTCAAAAATATTTTATTTTATTTTATTTAAAAAAATGTTCAGTATAAAAATATACAGACTATTAAATTTAAAATATTGTGAATAATTATTTAAGAAAATTAAAAATATATATTATTTTTATTATATAAAAATACGGGGTTTCACATAACTCTTGTCGCTCGAGCGGTCTGCAAAATGTGTAAACTTCTGGGAGCATTTATTTTACGCTCGAGCCAACTTTTGGTCACTTGAGCGGAAGTGAAAACACAGAATGGTAGCTCGAGCGTAGGATCTGTTGTTTGAGCGTAAAAGTAAAATTCTAAAATTTCCAAATTTGCTTCTAAGCTTCAAACTCAAACTCAAAGTTGCAAATCATGTTCTTTTGGGCAAAAAACTTAAGAGAACTTGTGTAAACTTGTCAAACATCAAGAATTCAAAACCATTTCGCCAAATCAAAGCCCAAAAGCATGCCAATTGTGCAAAATGAAACTCCAATCTTTGAAAACATAACAAGCATGTATTACCTTGACTTCAAAGCTTCCAAAACATGATCATTTGATAATGGTATCAAACAAAACGAATTCTCAAAATAAAGGTAAGATGGATACATGCATGAGAGAATTCTTTGAAATCAAACTCAAATTGTGATGAGATGAATATGCACGCATAGTATGATCTATATTCTTTCATTTTAGCTCAATTCTAGCATTACACAACTTAATTCTTTGGATTCATGTGCTAAGTGATTCAATTCCAAAGTTACAAGGTTGAATTCTTACCTTAGATGATCAATTATGCTCTAAATAGTTAATTGTTTGAAGTTCCAAGCCAACCTCCAAGTTCTCTAGTTGTAACAACCCCGACCCGTGATTAGCTTAAAACATATGACTAATGATGCGTAATGAGTAATCAAGGTGGAAGTTTGCATTAATTACATGTGTATATGCTATATGAGTTTCTATCTATTTTGCATAGGAATATCTGTCTATGATTTTGTTTTGTTCTGTGACTTGAAGGCCTTGTCGGCGTCCGATCAAGAAATCGACTTGGTTTATGTGTTATTTAGCATTTTTAGAATTTTATGGTAGGTTGAATTGAAATTCGATTCAGAATGAATTAAATTAGAATAATTAATGTCAAGTTGCTTAGCTTAAGTTAAGTTTAATTACTTCCCTAATCAAGCCTATATAAGGCCTATTGTCACGACCCAAACCCACCCCTAAAAGTTTGGCATCGTAACCGGCCAGTAATCCAAGATTACCAAAGGCCTTCTTGTACAATAAAAAATAACCGGGGCTAGCGGAAACAATATACAAAAATACCAATAGTCCAATGAGCTGTGCATCTATATGAACAAATATGTACATACATAATCGTTAATTTACCCACAAACATATACATATCTTATAACATAATGACTTATACAAAACATGTGCACGCATCGAAAGTGTACATTATGATCAAAAGGTTGCATATGGCCTTCCAGGCCTAGCCCCAACTCAGAGGCACTCAAAACAACTCAGAAGACTTCAAACGGTGGCTTGGCGAAAGACCCTTTCTAAACTTGTCATCTAGAACGCTCACCTATACATACACATAAAAACAGTGAGCTAAAGCCTAGTGAATAACATTAAAGTAAAGAGGTTAGTGAACGAATTACAACTATAACATATCCATAAAACAAATCATGACACAATCATTTATATCAGTCTCATATCATAACATCACATAATGGTACATCCCACAGACCATATCACTTATCGTCTTCCGACTAGAGTAATCGGTTCCGGATACCGATTAAACACATATCACCACAATGAGGTGGCTAACGAGATCTCGTATCACATATATGTCATGGACCTGCATTTACATGCCATCCCCTATGACTTGGGATTATCTGTGGATGCCATAATAGATTCGCAAATAGGACATTCGTTCACATGATCAAAATAGCATTTCAGAAGTTATAACTTATCAATAACAGGTAAAACATGAGTCATATCAACATATCTTTACAAAAATGTTACGCACTGTGGACTTCCAAAACCGGTTGTTCGGTCTTCGAGTCTTGCCCTACAAACATAAACATTCATAGCACATTTCTCAATACACATTCGAGTCATTCAATTGATTCTATTCGATTATCCGCTACTCATTCGTTCAGTTACTTCTATTCTTCTTTTAATTTCTTTCATTCTTATGAGATGCTTATGGATGTAAATGACACATGAAAACCGTGTAAATGAAGGCTCGGAAGTCAGAAAACAGAAAGAAAACAAAATTGAAAAATCTGCCCTATTTACCTGCATGTGCGATGGCCTTGGCCGCACGAGCGGTTGAACTTCATAATACAATTTTGGCCAAAAAGGGTTTGGCCGCTCGAGCGGTAGCCCAGGCTGCTCAAGCGATAGCCCAGGCCGCTCGAGCGGTCTAGGTACAATTTTAGTCGAAATTCTGCTCTTGAATGGAACCTCATTTTTTCCAAAATCAAACTTCATTTCCATGTATTTTGAGGCCAAAAACTTATAAAAACATGTTGAATGCCGTATATCTAGTTTAAACAAAATCATAACTTTAAAACAAAAGCCAAGTCCCAATCAAGCAACCAAAAATCATGAGTTAAATGTCAAAACCTAAACATGTAGTTAAAGCTCCAACTCAAGCTTTCATGGAGGAAATCTTAGAATCCATGCAAGAAAACAAGTTTATGAACATGAATTACATGATTTGATGCCATGTATGCAAAGTTATAAGCCAATTTCCTTCAATTCTTGCCATGTGTGCTCATATATGCTTCCTAGGTCAAAATACAACACCACACCCTCAATTAAACATGAATTCCTCCTATCTCAACTTAATATTCATCTATGTCTTAGCTCCATGTCAAGAAATTAGAAGGAAATTCTTACGTTGAGTGTTGATCTTTGAAGCTAGTTTGATATCCCCGTTGTTCTTCTTCTCCTCTTCTTAGTCTTTCTCTTCATCTCTCTCTCTCTCTCTCTCTCTCTCTCTCTCTCAAGATTTTTCTTCTTCTTTTTGTTGACTCAATGAGCTCATATCTCATATGTACATAAATATCTATTTCTAAACTTAATCAAGTAGTGAGAGCCAAACATGACTTAACGAATCAGACGAAATCAATTTTTAATTAAACTTTCCAAATGGCTCTAAAAATTTCCATTAGCATATCTATGTACTTAATTTTAGTTTATGAACCCATTAAGGTAGTCAATTTCAGTTCCGAAGTCGTTGCCCTAATAAATATTGTTTTGATTCAAACATATATTCTTAAATTAATTCATATTAAATAAAGATAATTGTGATGCGTATTTTGGGGCCGTTACACTTATATACCACTTGAGTCATGTTTTCTTCATCTCCTTTGAGCCTACAAAAACAAAACGTGGAGAGAGGGAGAGAGGAGAAGAATGAGTTCAAATTAGGAGAATTGCTAGAGAACTTGGAGGTTGGCTTGAAATTTCAAACAATTAACTATTTAGAGCATAATTGATCATCTAAGGTAAGAATTCAACCTTGTAACATTGGGATTGAATCACTTAACACATGAATCCAAAGAATTAAGTTGTGTAATGCTAGAATTGAGTTAAAATGAAAGAATATAGCTCATACTATGCATGCATGTCCATCTCATCACAATTTGAGTTTGATTTCAATGAATTCTCTCATGCGTGTGTCCATCTTACCTTTATTTTGAGAATTCATCTTGTTTGATACCATTTTATATCAAATGATCATGTTTTGGAAGCTTTGAAGTCAAGGTAATACATGCATGTTATGTTTTCAAAGATTTGAGCTTCGGTTTGCACAATTGGCATGCTTTTGGGCTTTGATTTTGCGAAATGGTTTTGAATTCTTGAAGTTTGATAAGTTTACACAAGTTCCCTAAAGTTTTTGGCCCAAAAGAACTTGATTTGCAGCTTTGAGTTTGAGTTTGAAGCTTGGAAGCAAATTTGAAAATTCTAGAATTTTGCTTCTACGCTCGAACGACAGATCCTGCGCTCAAGCAACCACTTTGTGTTTTGCACTTCCGCTTGAGCGACAAAAGTTGGCTTGAGCGTAAAATGCATGCTCTCATAAGTTTACACATTTTGTAGACCGCTTGAGCGACAGGAGTTACTGTCACGACCCAAACCCGCCCCCAAAAGGTTGGCATCGTAACCGGCCAGTAATCCTGGATTACCACAGGCCTTCCTGTACATAACATAAATAAAACGGGGCTCGCGGAAGCGAAAACTAAAAACAATAGTCCAAAGAGCTGTGCATAATATGAACATACATTACATGCCATAAATGAGTTAATTACCCACATTCATTACATAGCATGATCTAGTATAACACGTATCATTTAGTTACAACTGCACAACAAAAACAAAACAAGGCTCACAAAACGGCCTTCCAGGCCTCGCCCCAGCTCGGAGGCACACAACACCAGGTTAGGCTTCGAAACGGCGGCTCGACGAGACCCCGCCTAGGCTTGACTCCCCGAAGGCTCACCTATAATACATAAATACAAACAATGAGCTAAAGCTCAGCAAGTAACGTTAACGTAAAGGGGTTAGTGAACGAATTCCAACATTTCATAAATCTGTAAAACGTAACATTCATAAACATAATCATAATCATCTCGTAGGAACATACGTAATGGCATACTCCATAGAACATAACATGTGTCGACTAACGACTAGAGTAACCGGTCCCGGACACCGATTAAACACATACCGAGATCTCGTAAACTGGTCATGGGTTTGTCCTTCCATGCCGTCCCCCATGACTAAACGCATGGGCCTGCATGTTCTCGCCCCCATAACTGAACTAACTATGGATGCCATACTAGATTCGCAAATAGGATATTCGTTCACAGAAGACATTATCATTCATAATCATTTCATAACATATCACTTTGAACATATTTCATAAGAGCATACCATTTACAGAAATGTCACTTACAGTGGGTTTCCAAAACCGATGGCACGGTCTTCACTTCTTGACCTGCAAATCACCAACAGTATAATACATTTCTTATCATTCATCATCAATACGTCACATAGTCATGCCATTTCACATTCATTTCATGCTCAATCTAATCTTTCTTTACTTAATTCATACTCATGAGATGCTAAAAGATGCCATTAACATGGTAGAATTACGTAATTCAACTTTCCAAGATTTTCTGAAAATAATCCCTTCCGCTCGAGCGCTACCTTCTCCGCTCGAGCGTACTGCACATATACCCCCAAAACTGCTGAGAGGCTGATTTTACCGCTCGAGCGGGCTTCTCTCCGCTCGAGCGGACCCTGCGGAATTCTGAAATTCTGGTTCTTCTTCTACACTTCATCCTTTCTTTGCAAATCCATTTCAAATACATGAATACCAAGTTCCAAAACACTTGATTAAACCATTACATCTTCAATCAAAACTCACATGGAACATAAACAAGATCAAAACCCATGAACCAAGATGAAAAACATGAACATATACATACAAGCTTCATATATCTATAATCATGGAGGTTCTCCCTCAAATTGACCAAATAACCCTAAATCATGCAATATATGCTCAAATTACACATAAGTTCCCTTCAATTCTTTCATTTAACATGAGATCACACATGATTCAACCTTATTCAAGTCATTAGGAGGAGAAATTCTTACCTTGATCACCTAAATGGAAGACTTAAGCTTGATTCCTCCTTTCTCTTCTTCTCTTCTCCCTTGTTTTCTCTCTCTCACGATTCTCTCTTCTAGATTTTTCTTCTTTCCTTTTGTTGAGTCAAACAAGGGTCAAGCCTTATCTATATGTCATATATATACCGAGTAAATCAATTAAACCAACACACTTGAGCCAAACAAGCCTTACGAATCAGACGAAATTCAGTCCTCAATTTATCGTTTCGAATGGTTCTAAAAATTCCCGGTATCACATAGACATGTTCAATTTCATTTTCTGAAACCATTATGGTTGTCAATTTAAGTCCCAAAGTCGTAATTCCAACAGATATTTTGCTACAGATAGTCTTCAATTAAATCATATAAATGCATAATTAATTACTGATAATTGTGACATACGGTTCCGGGTCATTACAGTTACGCTCGAGCGAAGACCTTAGTTTCACGTTCGAGCGACCGTCGATCAACCGTTGAGTAGAAAATTCACACAACCAATACTTTTGCAGAGTTTATAGACCGCTCAAGCAAAGGAAGTTGTGCTCGAGCGAGTGTAACAAGCCGCGGGGGACCTCGCTACAGTTCGGACTCCCTTTTTGTGTTGCGGTTCTAAATCTGAACCAAAGAGTCCAACTCTGGCAAATCGTTTTGAAGAAAAACAGATTTTTGAAAAGTAGTGCCAAACATGGACTGCTTTGCCAGATTACAGAGTCGCCACCTAAATATTTTTTTAATGGGGGAATTTAGGAAACCCTGACTCGGTGCCGAAGGCCACGTGTCCGTCATCACCAAATGTCTTGGCTCGGGAGCTTGGGTACGATCGGGGAAGGTCAGCTATGAGCACCCCCTTTCGCCCGGTCCGAAGGCCGGCCTCTACTAACCGTGATATCCGATTTTGAAAACATTATGCGTTCTTATACCGGTTATTAGCCTAGATTTACTACGTTATGCGCACAGCAAAACAAGTATAGACTAGATTGCCTAATTCGGAAATAATCATTGCATATCCGTTTGTTTTGAAAGCGTTTCGGGTTTTGCTACTCACAAGTAGGCTAAAATACGGATTTCGATGAGTTTTCCAACTCAAGCAACCCAACCTCCATCCACAGGCATTCAAACAGTTTATCTCACATAAGCACTTAGCCGCATGGTAAGCATACTGTCATGGCGACATTCACACGCATGTGGTATGCTAAAGCGTAAAATACTTACATCGTACTCCGTGCCAAAACAAGAAACTAGTTAACAGACATGCATGTCCTAGGTCATGTTAAGTGGCTAATGCAACACAGGCAAGGATGCAATTTAGAGTAGGCTCGGCTAACCCTAAAATGGCACGTGAAATGCAATCATTTGATGCACATTTCAAGTTGGAATTTAGAATACAATGCAGTTTGTATGATGTACCAAGCCCGGTGTATGTTTAGACAAATGCATGGATGCACGCATGCATTGCATAAGGTATGCTAAAATAGACGTGCCCTAATCTACCATCATAAGCAGGTAAATAAAAGGGAGAAAGAAGTGGGGGTTGGAAGACATACACACACTCACCCACACTTATTACAGATTCGCCCTCGCTCGGAGGGACCAAAATAATAATACAAATTAATTAACTACGCAAGCTAATTAAATATTACAAATTAATTAAATTAACAAATTAATTAATCTAAGAAAAACAGTAAATGCCTCGGGAGGAGAGCCAAATGCAGCACGTGCTCGGGTCCTGCTCGGAATTGCACTGCCATACTTAGACTGCCTCTGTTTTCCCTGATTTGCACCTCAGAAGACTGCCACAGTCTTAGGAATACTTCCTTAGGTACTGGAGATCACTACCGGCTGCACAAAACTCCCACCGGCAGTGTATTGAGCTCATCGGCACTAAATTGATCCATCGGCTGCAAATTGATTGCCGGTCGGCACTAAAAACTGCCGCCGGCACTGAATGCCTGCAGAACCTGCAACTCACAGCAGCAGAGGGCAAATACTGGCATGGCAATGCAATTCAAAGCATGTATGCACTAAACACACTCCTTATCATACTAATGACTCAAAGGAAGATGTGCCTCGATTCTCGGACCACCAATCACGCATTTCCATGCATGGTGGCCTAAAGGATCAAATGTGCAACTTGAATTTCAAATGCATGTAAACCAATCAAACAAGGTGAGGCCCAATTCCCATCATCAAGTCAAGGAACAAGGCATGCATGCCTATGTGTGCAATCCTAAGCATGTCAACTAGGGATGCAACATGAGCATATGGACAAACAATGCAAGCATACAAGCAAACATGAGGTAGCATACAAGCAAGCAAATGATGGTCTTAAACATGACTTAGGCAACTCCAAATAAGCCTAAAATCAGTGGCCAAATGCTATAGAAGTGAAGACTTAAGATACATGCAATACATGTACACATGCAAGCGCACATAATCCAACACTTAGGCATAAACAAGACAACATTCAAGCACACTTGAAATGAGTTAAACATGGACAATTAGCATGCATAGAAAGCTCTGAAAATCATGCAAAATATGATGCTAAACCAAGCAACAAAGTAGGCTAAGCATGCAACAAGTGGCTCAAGTACTTAAGGCAAACTAATGAGGCATTAAACCACACCTATTACAACCACGCATGGTAACACTTAACCAATTAAAAACAGAGTTTTAACACATAAAACTAAGCCCAAAAGACCACTTAGATGGCATCTAAATGGCATGAATCCAAAGGCATGCACAAATGCTAAAACAAGAGGCATAAGGCACAAGCTTCCAAAGCATCAAAGAGGCATGCAAGGCAATCAAACAAGCATACTAAATGGACTGAGATGACATGCCAAATGGTTCCCAACCATTGAAAATAAAGCAAGCAAGGCATGCTACACACTTGTACTCTTAAGGCCAACAAGCCAAACATAAAGGGGACCCAAGATACAAGCCATGGTCGACAAAATAGGCATGGACAGACCTAAGGTATGGCAAAATAAGCATACAAGCTTCACGGATCTAAGCCTAAAGCATGCTCAAACTAGGGCTAACAACCTAGAGCAAGTTAAGGCAATACAAGGCATTACAAAGCATCTATGCAAAACATACAAGGAGTGCTAAAACCAACACTTATCAATGTCATATTAGGGCATAATAAACATAAAATGCAGCCAAGACATGCTCTTCAAACACTCAAAACTATGCTCCCTTAAGAGACCAAAACTTGCCCTTTTCAAGGACATCAAGGAGAGGGGGTGGCCCTCTCCTTCTTAGGACTTTAAGGCATCATCTA
Source organism: Camellia japonica (assembly GCA_030407325.1). NCBI lineage: Eukaryota > Viridiplantae > Streptophyta > Magnoliopsida > Ericales > Theaceae > Camellia > Camellia japonica. The sequence goes on from JAPPVO010000059.1 coordinate 104,033,694, forward strand.
CACCACTGAAATCCCTCAAGATTTCAGTGGTGAAGAGACCCAAACCAAAATCCCGGAGCTTAACAAAATAGCACAAAAAATGAGGCCTTTCAAGGCCTAAGAGGGGCCAAACTTCCCCAAAGCACAAAGTACCCTTAATAAACTATCAAGAGGGCTAAAAAACAGAACTTTTATGTGTTGATCACCAAGCACAAAAACAGTCCTAAACTAGGTAAAAACAAGATGCAAGAAAGGGGTAAAAATGACTAGTTTCTTACCCTTGAAGCCTTTCTTCAACAATGGTGGTTTTGTTGCCTCCTTGAGCTCCAAACCAGTCAAGAACACCAAGAATAAGCTCTTAGAACCTCAACTCCAAGAGGAAGGTGAAACACTAGGTGCTTGTGTGCAATAGTATGAACTAAAGCACCTAGTGTACAAAATGAGCAAGGAAAAGAGAGATAGGATAGATATAGGATTTCTAACCTAAAACCAGACCTTCTTCTCTATATTTTCTCTCTAAAATGTCTAAGTTCTTCAACCATTGAGCCAAGAGAAGAGAGTCTTCTCTTATAGGAATCAAAGCTTACAAGCTAAGTAAAGTAAAGGCTCATCCCTCCATACACGTGTATGGAGGGGAAACAAGTGCTACAAAGTTGTCTGAAAATATCTCCAAAAACAGCTGTAAAGTGATCGGCAGGGCAAAATGGTCATTTTGCCAAAAATAGTGCCGACCGATCGGCACAATACAGTGCCGATGGAAACACCAAACAGCCGGTGGCCTCTAGCCACTGCCGGTGGTGTGTGAGGATGTCTCACAAGGCATTCCCTGCCCCTCCAAGGCAAAGCACAAGTGTTTGGTGCAAAACCAGACACAAAACGGTCGGTTCGGAGATCCTGAGGCAAGGCGCGTAGCCGAGAACTCCGGGAACTCCAACGAACACGAACATGGATAATCACCGAGTGTTCCAACGGTGACGTCAAGTCTTGAGGACGGTCAAAAATGGGGGTGTCTACAGTTGCCCCTCTTTGACAGAACTCGAAAGTCATAACAATGACGGGAGTGAATGTCAAAGCCCAGAGACGACCCATTTTTGACAAGGCCGAAGACTTGGACAAACATACAAAGCGCAAATGGTTGAACTCGCAAGCTGCCTACGTATCCCTTAGGAATCAAACCAGCGTAGTTCAGGCACAGGCATACAAGCCGCAAATAAGGTATGCGCCCGTAGGCGGGGGCAAAATGCAACTGACGATGCAAAAGGCCGAGCATAACTTATGATCATGTAAAGGAAGCTGTAATGAAGCACGCATGCGACAGTTATAAGCTAGCATACGCCAATCTACACTACAATGCAGAAAGGATGTAAGAGAATTATGCAATTCTCAACACGTCTCACGCGGAGGGTACAATACCTGTGCGGCTCGTCCGGTTTCACCGGCCTCAAATGAGCCGTACATACAATATCATGCCTGCAAAGAAAGCAAACTTAGCAGGTACAATATTGTTAGCAATATGCATGACAATGCAAAATGAATGCAAAATGATATGCAATATATACAACAACAATGCATGAATAATGCAACTAATATGCAATGCAATTGAAACTATATGCAATGCAAATGATATGCAATGTAACATGCAATGTAATTGAATCATGATCCAATCATGAGCGGTTCAAAACCACACTAATGTCAAATAGATTGATGGAGGTAACGAGCCCGTCTCCCATAGAACGATGTCTGATCTATGAGTACTTCGCACGGACATAAGAACAAGTATTGGGTGGAATGACATAAGTGAGGTAACGACCCGCTGAGGAAAGAACAATGATCCTAATGCCGGATGCAACAATTACACTACAATGCAATGGAAATGGATACAGTGGATATGGCACGCGGGCAAAACCGAATCTTGCCTAGGAAAGGTATGTACGCATACGAACCGCGTCTAACACAGAAAATGTGCCGCAACCCTCAAACCAAGCTCATCAAGGAATAGGCGCGTACACAAAACCGTGCTTCGACGTGAAAAGTAGGGGCACATACCAGACCAAGCTCAACCTGGAAAGGCGCGAGCCATAGATGGAAGATGATGCAGTGGATGCATGCAAATTACGATGCAATAGAAATGGATATGGATACAACGGATGTGGCACGCGGGCCAAACCGAATCTTGCCTAGGAAAGGCATGTACGCATACGAACCGCGTCTAACACAGAAAATGTACCGCAACCCTCAAACCAAGCTCATCAAGGAATAGGCGCGTACACAAAAACTGTGCTTTGACGTGAAAAGTAGGGGCACATACCAGACCAAGCTCAACCTGGAAAGGCGCAAGCCATAGATGGAAGTGATGCAATGGATGCATGCAAATTACGATGCACTATGCACTGGATGTTTTACAGAAAATGCATGACATATACACTATACTACAATGATATGCATGACATATGCATTATACTACAATGATGATGCATGACATATGCATGTTGTTTTGAAATGCATGACATATACACTATATATTTACAATGATGCATGACATATGCATGTTTTTTTTTTTGTTTTTTGAAATGCATGACATATGCAATATTTAGAATGATGCATGACAATGCATGTGTTTTTGGATTTTTTTTTGAAATGCGTGACATATGCAGTATTTACAAATGATGCATGACAATGCACTATGATGCGACGACTACGATTGCAACTTTCCCTATCTTACCAACAGGGCGATATACTAGGTTGGTTCAGTATCCAGAATTGAGGCGTAGACACGCCGCCTCAACCTATGGGGCTTCCATACAGATTTCAAGCCGAGGGTACACCCACTGGGTATTTAAACCAGACTTTAATCTCGGAAATCCCGAACCTTTGCGTTCTAGGCATAAGCCATTCAAACTCTAGTTTTCACCGTCCCAGTTGGTCTCCTAGGAACTCACCGCAAAAACAGGCAGGTGGCTTTACCAGACCACCGAAAGTCGTTCGGGCACGACAAACACCAAAGGAATTGCACCCTTAGAGGATTTAAGGTCTCCTAGACCGGGATGCAATGCATGACAATGCATGTTTTCTTGTTTTACGCTGATGATGCATGATGTTTTTGAAATGCGCGTCAACGCGCGGCTTTTGAGACGCATGCCAAATGCAATGAGGTGTGCGCCTTAATGCACCGAAGGTCTTGCACCTCCCGAGGATTTAAGGTCTCCTAGACCGTGCGTGTTTAAGGTCTCGCCAGACCAGAGGGGCAATGCATGAATTGAGATGTGGTGCATAAGACAGCGCGATACGCAGGATCGCGTGATGGAATGCATGCCAAATGCAATGAGATGCGCAAAACAGCGCGGTGCGT